>JACDJE010000293.1:213452-258187 GCA_016647715.1 Pavo muticus | reverse complement strand
CGGGCACGGCCGGGCGCTGCCTTCCTGCCGGCTTCTCCCCGGGCAGCGCCGGCGGGGGTGCCCCGCCCGGTAACCTGCCGCCCCGCCGTCTGCCCCGCTCCTTCCCGTTGTTATTTTGTGCCTTTTGTTTCGCGAGGGACGGGGCTGCGTCCGAGATGTGTACGGAGGCCTCCTGCCGTCCTCCACCTGCGGGACGGCTGCAGCTCGCACCTCGCCTTGTTCCGAGCGCTCCAGCGGCCAGGAAAATGGTGCAAAAGTCATTCTTTCCGTCCTAACGCCGTCTGCACGCCTTGCAATTAGAGCACTTTTTTTTGTTGTTGTGTTTGGTGCCTCGCCTCGTGCGGAAGGATGGATGAGCGCTGGCAGGAATAGTGCTTGTGTGTGCTGGGCGTCCCTCCTGCCTGTGCCGCGCTCACGGCTTCACGGTTTGCTGCATTTATTTAACCTGAAGTGCTGAGCGTACATTTGTGCCAAGCAGAGCTGTGACATAGAGGTACTGCTTCTGGCCTGGCTGTGCTCAGGTGGTGACATCTTAGGTGGCCTCGCAAGGTTGGTCAGAGCTTCTCATAGGGGTTTTCTTCACGGTATGCATTTGTTCTCTATGTGGTTCTGTTATCTCCCAGGGGAATGTTTCAGTAAGCTCTTAACCCTGTGTAAGTAGAGAGATTTCGGTGTTGGGATTCCCGATGCTGGAAGCTGTTCTGCCTTGTTTGCTTTCAGTCTTGTTAATGCCAAGTGTGGTCTTCACTTCTCTATGCTGCTTGTCAGAACATATGGCTTCTCCTCTCACGTGTACCGATCTATGACAGGACTGCATGCTGCCTCTGTAATTCAAAGGCATGCTTTATGAAAACGATGGCTCTGAAATTAAATTACTCTTTATATAACTGTGGTTCGAGGACTCTATAGCACAGGTGCTAATAGGAACAGTTCAGCGTCCGCCTGAGTGACAGCTTTCCACGAGACACCAGCATGTGTACATGCGCTGAACATCTACTTGACATTAACACTTCTCCATCAACTCTTTCCTGGAGAGATAGGAATAAGGGAGGGAGTGTGAAGGGGATTCAGGTATGAGGTATGTCACAATAGAAGTAAAGTTGCTTTTGCAGTAATCAGCAACCTTTTCCTGCCTTCCCTCCCCCATCAAAGCAGCCCCTTTGCCCCCATCCTTTGGATATATTTTCCTGAGTTCACTTATAACTGGTGTCATTGAGATGAGTTGGCAAACATTTTCCTCGTTCTTTTATTTCCTCAACTTGATCAAATACTTAAAGTGATGTCATTCATTAATATTCAAAGTATTTTTGCCACAACAGATTATTCTGCAGAGTTCTGAAGAGCTGAAAGAAGTGACGTTAAGTGGAGTACTGGCTCAGTCTTTCTTTGTAGAAGGGCTTCCCTCGCTGTTTTTGAAAGTGAAACTAATGTCTTACCAATCAGGGCAGCTTTGTGATCCTTTTCTGTTAGCTTGGCACGCAAAGCAACATCCCTGTCTCTCTCAGCCTTGTGCTGAAGCTCACCCTCTTGTGCCAGCGATGTTGCCTCTGCTGTTACATCCTCCCTACTATCCCACCCTTTACTTGGTTACTGAACTCCTCTGTCCTCCTCACATGGTGCTTAAATCCTGTAATAAAAGTCTAGTGATCCCAACTGTTCCTTTATGAGTTAATTTTTGAATTTGCTGTAACTTTTTGTAGGGCATTGTGAAGTTTAGAATGAAGTTGTACTTCTTTTTTTTCGAAAAGGAGTTTAGGACAGTACCATTCTATGCTTTAAAGGTATTAAAAATAAGAAGTACTTCTCTAAGTTGTCTGGCTTCTGGGCTGACAGAGTTCCTTGGCTTTATTACCAGAAAAGTTTCTTAGGCTGATATGATAGACATAGGATTCTTATCTGTATTGAAGTAGTTGTAGAAGATTCTATTCAGATCTGTTGCTTTAAAGACCCACTTTTTTTTTTCCTTAATCTGCCTCAAAAGCTCTTTGGTAGAGCACCCCCCGAGGATTTTCTGAACTGGGTTGTCTACAAAACATTGCTCAGCATTAGTAACTAATGTGATCTTACTGTCATCACTTGGCTTGTGGACAAATAGCTTTCCAATACTGAAAAAAGACTGAAACTGTTTTCCCTTGGCTGGGCTTGCAGTGAGGGTTCTGGAGGTTGGAAGAAATAAATCCAAGCTTGCAGTTCTTGGTGGATTATCTGCCCAGATGTGTCCAACCAAATATTGCTTCGGATTGTACACCTCTGCAGCAGGATGTGCTGAGAAGTGACACAAGTCACGCCGCTATTATTTGCAGCAGAAGGCAGAAAAGAATTGCTAATACTTCTGAAGTTGTGTAGATCCTTTGGCCTTTTATTGTTAGCTAGAAGCTACAAGCCCATCCATTTTTACCATCAGCAATGCAGTCCGTCGTGCACTGTTTTAAATAAAAAGCATCTCCCATGTTTAAATGGGGCTTACCAGATAGCATTTCTAAAACACGCTTATCTTTTCTGCTGTATATGATTTTCTGCTGAATATGATTCCTAAAACCATATTCATGAAAGAGGATTGAAAACAGCATTATCAGTAGGATAGTATGGCATATCTTATATTTTCATATCGCTTTTCATTGGAGCTGAACGTCAGTGAATGGCAGCCAACTGATAGACTAAATAGCCTGGCCGAATAGTAAGCAGATGTGGTTGGCCAAGCTAGTTTTAATCAGAATGAAACAAGCTGTCTTGGCAACTTTTAAGGTCTCATACGTTCTTTTTATTTGCTTTATTTTTCTGAAGCAACAGGTAAGGTTTAGTTGGCACAGTTGCATATGTTATTATTTGCCTATCAACTTTTCATTGTCTGTGGTACATAAGATATATACTGATTGTTTGGATTCAGTTTTTGCTATTTTCTGCGTGACATCAGCATGCTTGCTTAACGTGATTTTCTTGTACACTGTCACTAGTTTGACTTCAGACTTATTTTGACTTATGCTGTGTGACTTCATGCTGGTGCCTTCGGCCATCCAAATACATTTAGGTCTGGGGAGGAGGGCTATGGGGGTCACAAGTCTGTTTCTAAAACCAGCAGTCTTATCAAGAGCAGATTTCAGTGCAGTTTTAGCCTTATGCATAACTGGCAGTGATCTCTTTAAGTGATACTACGTTACCTACTGCATAGTAGATAGATGGAGTTTGGTGATATGGTAACGACAAATTATTGTAGTGACAAAATAGGTGTTGTACCTTATGCTAAATTAACCTTACGTGTAAGGATGGGTGAACAAGCAACTAGGAGAATGGCATGCCAGGTTGGCTCTTCTTTTGCCAAATTAACAACAAAATGCCATTATCACATGTGCAGATAATTAAAAGATTTACATGTACCAAATAACTTGGCAGATGTTGTTTCCTCTATATAAAAATCAGCATTGTACACACTGGAGATAGGGGAAAATGGTACGAAATTTAAGCGATCCCCAGATTATCTTCTGCAGTTCTCCTTTTTGACTTGACACAAAGTAGGTTTGAGTGTTTGAAGGCTGAAATAGTCATTCTGGGGCTTTGTATGTAACTTTAAGTACCTGGTAGAAGCCTTAAGTTCTAAAAGTCTGGCAGAAATTCAGCTCCTCAGATGTAGAGGAAAGTCGGTATATCATAAAAACAGTGCTTGGATCTCCAAAACAACGCTTGGATCAACAATCAGAGGAGTTTGGTTGTGGTTTGATTGGTTGCTCTTTGTTTTAAGGAGGCTTATGCTGGACTTGAACACAGTATCAACTCCGTCTTTGCGATCCTGATCTTTTCTATGTTATTACTATGCTTTAACACACTGCTTCTCCAAGGACACCATTACTTGGAGGATTGTGCAGTATTCATTTTGGCTTGGTATTTTCTGTCTGATTTGTGGATCCTTTCATGCATCCTGTACACAGAGAGGGTTTGTGTGCTTTTCCGCAGCGTTTGCTCTGTGTATGGTGAATGGAGTATTTGAAACCTCATCAATGGTGAGATTTTTAGCTGCTGTGTTGTCTAGAAAGAAATAGTTCTCTCTTTCCCTAAAGCAAGCCAGCAACTGAGAAAGTGATATGTAATGCTGGAGGGATGCTGAGGTAGAGAGCGGGGACTGGAACAGTTGATGGATGCTGTAAAGGTGGAAACATGGATAAAGCTTTGAGCTTTCTGTAAATGGAATGTGAAATGAAATACGTAACGATTTTGGAAGAAGTGCGTTGTTGTGAATGGGTGGGCAAAAGCAAGGAGATGAGCTGACACTAAGGATTTCAAAGAAGGTTTGCTGCCAGTTCAGCATCATCCCAAGGCATCTCAGCCTGAAGGAGCTGGATGTGAATTGTAGTGCTTAGTTAGTATCTGAACTGTTGAACTTTGGGGCGGGGGGAAGGGAGGGGAAAATGATGCTCAAACCTGAAGAGGTTGTTTTAGTTTATGGCATGCACCACTTAGATTTCCTAAAGGAAATAAAACTTGGCAGAGTATGTGATCTTTGTGATAAATACGCTAATCTTGCTTCAGCAAAGTGCATGCGAAAACCTTTTCAATTGGATGCAAAACAGTAGTAATGGAATGGTTGTTTCTGGCAAGTCTGGTACTGCTAAGAGGACTTGTTGGGTAGGAGACATTTTTGTGGTTGGGAAGATTCAGAGGCTGGGCTGTAGCACTAAAGTTTCTATTAATAAATACCTTAAGACTTGCATAAATTTAAAGTGTCAGTACGCTTGTTCAGAAAGAGATTGTGAGGGGAAAAATTCTTGTATGAACAGAAATATATTTAACCCATCCAGCAGCAGCAGATCATTCTTGTTAGCTTCATTTTAGACATAAGGAAAAACTTTTTCTCTCAGAGAGTGGTCAGGCACTGGAATGGCCTGCCCAGGGAGGTGGTGGAGTCGCCGTCCCTGGCAGTGTTCAAGAGGCGTCTGTATGAGGAGCTGCGAGATATGGTTTAGTGCTTGTGGTAGCAATGGTAATGGGAGGATGGTTGGACTGGATGATCTTGTAGGTCATTTCCAACCTTGTGATTCTATGATCTGATTTCTTAAAATTTTTTTTTTTTCTAGAGCTGTTCCTAGCCCAGAGATAAGGATAATTGTTTGAAAAAGGAGTAAATGCTTTAAAAATTGTTGTTTCTAATGCAGCAACGTCATGCGTAGGGTGGTGGTGGTGGATTGGGCTTGAAGTCTATGGTGTCAACAGCTCATGCAGCACAGAACACTGCAGGGTTTTTCTTCTTCCCACTCCTACTAATGCCCTCAAAAGCGCAAGTAGGATCACATGTTTGTATCTCAGTAGCAGTGTAACTTCTCACACCTGAAATGAGGCTTGGGAATTTCGCAACTCTGATTATTTTTCCCCATATTAAACATCTTATGCAATAAACTGAAAACATTATATCCAGCTTAAAGCCACATGTTTGCTTATGCTGCATTGTGGTCTATGCCAGTGTTTCAAAAAGGTCTGTAATTACTAGCTCTCGAAACTACACCTTTAATATCAATTGTTTATTGTTATTGCATAGGTGTCATTGCTCATATTACTGTTAAGTGTATATGGCTATTGAGGTGAGTGATCACTTGCCTGAGTAGCGCCTGAGATTAGATAACCATCACATGTATGCACTTATATGTGGAACTAATTGGTGAATTTGACCATGTAACCTGATATTGTGTTTTTGAAGTAGATTTAAGACTGCAAAATTCACACACTTGCTTTAAAAATTATTAATAAAGAAAAGATACTGGTAACTGATTGAAGCTAATAGGGGCTCTTGTTTTTCAGATAGCAGAAAGCTTGGGTGCATTGTTCTGAGAAGTGCATTGCACATGTTGCTTTTACTTTGAATTTCTGTAAGTACTGAGAGGGGCTTTGGTGCTAGTGGCTCACTATGGAGGAGATAGTGTCTCATCTTCATCACTGGGATCCAAGCAACTGAAATTTGCGGTGGGGTTTGAAGAACTTACCTAATGTACTGATGTTGAAAATACGGCGTGTAAAAATGTACATAAATCCCTCTTCCTTAGCTAGTATTTAGTTCTGGTTTTGAGGTCAAATTATCGTGGGTGCATTACTTGATGTGGGTACAGAACGCAAAGCTCCATTTGAGAGAAAGAAAAGATAGATTCATTCTTCTTTGTCTCTCCACATTCCCCTTAGACCATCTGTGTCCATCAAAAGCATTAATTATGCAAAGCGTAAAATGCATAAAGCTGCATAAGTAATCTGTGTATTGCACAATGCTCTTCTCATTGAAAGATTTTGGAAATAGCATGCCTAAAGATGAGAAGATACTCTAATTATTCTGAGCGTGTAAACTTATCTGAGACCTTCATACAGAGGATAGGCAGGTGTGTGGGGGAAGGTTTGCATTCTGTCTTACTCCACAGGCATTGATGTATGTAGGTGATTAAGTTTAAGATACTGTGAAATAATCTTAGGTGTCATCACCGTCACGAGTGGTGTTCCCCAAGGGTCGGTGCTGGGGCCTGTCTTCTTCAATATCTTTGTTGATGACCTGGATGAGGGCATTGAGTGCACCTTCAGTAAGTCTGCAGATGACACCAAGCTGGCTAGAAGTGTCGATCTGCTTGGGGGTAGTGGGGCCCTACAGAGGGGTCTGAACAGACTGGATAGCTGGGCTGAAGCCAATGGGATGAGGTTCAACAAGACCAAATGCCGGGTCCTGCACTTTGACCACAACAATCCCAGGCAACGCTACAGGCCTGGGGCAGAGTGGCTGGAAGACTGTGTTGAGGAAATGGACCTGGGGGTATTGATTGATGGCTCAGCTGAACATGAGCCAGCAGTGTGCCCAGGTGGCCAAGAAGGCCAGTAGCATCCTGGCTTGCATCAGAAACAGTGTTGCCAGCAGGAAAAGGGAAGTAATTGTACCTCTGTACTCAGCACTGGTGAGGCTGCACCTCGAGTACTGTGTCCAGTTTTGGGCCTCTCACTGCAAGAAAGACATTGAGGCCCAGGAGTGTGTTCAGAGAAGGGCAACAAAGCTGGTGAGGGGTCTGGAGCACAGGTCTTATGAGGAGCAGCTGAGGGAGCTGGGATTATTTAGTCTGGAAAAGAAGAGGCTCAGGGGGGACCTTATTGCTCTCTATAACTGCCTGAAGGGAGGTTGTAGTGAGCTGGGTGTCGGCCTCTTCTCTCGTGTAACTGGTGATAGCACTAGAGGGAATGGCTTCAAGCTGCACCGGGGAGGTTGAGGCTGGACGTTAGGAAATACTACTACTCTGAAAGGGTGGTCAGGCACTGGAATGGGCTGCCCAGGGAGGTGGTGGAGTCACCGACCCTGAAGGTGTTCGAGGAACGTTTGGATGCTGTGTTGAGGGACATGGTTTAGTGAGAACTATTCGTGATGGGTGGATGGTTGGACTGGATGATCTTGTGGGTCTTTTCCAACCTTGGTGATTCTATGATCGTATCGTGAGAGTGCTGTGGGGTTTGTTTTTTCCTGTAGAAGTACTTCACGTTATTCTGGTGAGAATGAAAGTGAGCATGTATTAACTCAGAACAGAAATTTCCTGTACTATTAAAAACAAAACAAACAAATGAAAGAACAGTCTTAAGGGCCATGAAAACAATTTGCTTTGCTTCATGTGTGAAACAATGACCAGGATTTCATTGGTACAATGGGCTCTGCTTTGGAAAAAGGTATATGAGGCACCCAGAAGTCTTCAGAAAGTTGAGCAGAAGCTCTGAAGGGGATTTTTATGAAGAAAACCCACTTACAGGGCAAATATTTGGTAAAAGAAATCCAACATCTGTAGCAGATACCATTACTGCTTGTTGAAAGAAATACCAGCTTTGCTGGAGACACATTAAGAAAATAAAAAACTTAATCTGGCTGCAGGGGCGGGGAGTGGGATTCTTTGTCGGTGTAAAGATGAGTTAGTGCATCTGTTAGAGCACTTTGTCATCCCTTCCCCTCTGACTGATGATTCTGGTATGAAAGGAGGAGTGGGGAATTAAGATTATTGTCTTTGTGCATTCTGCTTCTGGCTCCAAAGATTGCTGCCTGTCTTGGAGACTCTGGCAGTTAAAGTGGGAAAAACTAGAACGATGTGACTCAGACCTTTGTTGGAAACTTTGTGGGTCTCACACCTCAGACCGATGAGACTAATGTGGCCCTGCTTGGGCAGGATTTGGACCAGATGACTTCAGGCAGCCTGTTCCAACTTCAGCCTTCTTGTTATCTCCGTTCTGTAAACTTGTGCTTTATTTTAGGCGGTGCTGTCAAGCTGGGGCTACCGATGGGTATCCAGAGCAAAAAGAAGGCAGCAAGAAAGATGACTCCAGGGCTGTGGTGGGGAGCGATGCCGTCCTTCTCTCACGCTTTTGTATACTCAGTCTAAGAAGTTAGATTGCTTTTTAAGAACAAATTAACCTTAGCTCTGTGTCCCAAGGAAGCAAGCAGATTGCAGACTGATTCAGACTGGTGTATGTGGTGGTGTCGGTGTGTATCCAAACCTCAGCTGGAATTCTACTTCTAAGTCACTGGGCCCAGGCCAGCCTCTGGTTTGGGCCTTCTCCGAAGGAAAGAAAAGCCATTCGTATTCCAGGACCAACTGGAATTTCTTTCTGCTCACCATCAGAAGGGAAGGATATCAGGTGTTTTAAGAGGGAAATTTGTTATTTAGCCCCTTGAATATTATTGTGTCCAAAAAGAGCAGTTCTGGATATTTTTTGTCTGAGACAATATTGTCGATACCAGTAGTTCAAGAGATGTCAACTTCATAATTCTGAGAAAATCAAAGAAAAATAGTTTACATTTTTTTTTCTTCTCCATACTTGGTAGTACTCTGGAAAAGTTTCTTCTTCTGATAATCCTAGGAAAGAATACTAGAAAATAAAAAATATGGGACAAAAACACCAACGCCCCGTTCTTCTGAAGGTTTGAAACCTTCAGGGATCAAGTTTGTGCATAAACAATGTTACAGTCCCTACTAGCTGAAATTAAATAGTCCCTTTTGTAGTTTCTTCTACTAAGAAACACAGTTATTCACACCGTGGGAGTATTGAGTGACTTGGCACGGACTTGCTGGAGGAGGGCCACAAAGATAATCAGAGGGCTGGAACACCCCCCTGTGGGGGCAGGCTGTGAGAGCTGGGGCTGTTCAGCCTGGAGAAGAGAAAGAGCTCCGAGGAGACCTTATACCGGCCTTCCAGTACCTGAAGGGGCCTACAGGAAAGCTAGGGAGAGACTTTTTATAAGGGCAGGTGATGACAGGACGAGGGGAAATGGCTTTAAACTGGAAGAGAGTGGATACAGACTAGATATGAGGAAGAAATTCTTTACTGTGAGGGTGGTGAGACACTGGAACAGGCTGCCCAGAGAGGTTGTGGATGCCCCCTCCCTGGAAGCATTCAAGGCCAGGCTGGATGGGGCTGTGAGCAACCTGGTCTAGAGGGAGGTGTCCCTGCCTATAGCAGGGGGTTGGAACTAGGTGATGTTACAGGTCCCTTCCAACCCAAACCATTCTATGACATAGAATTAACTGAATAACCAAAATAAATTTAAAAAACCTTACAGATTTAAGTTCAGTCACAACAGAAGTGAGAAGGAGTAATGCTGATTCAGAGCACCTAGAATATAGGAAGGCCTGTAATATAGAGCCATCGTGTAAGTAAATAATCCTTAGCTGCTGCTTTGTGTACTTGTGGTTGCTTTTTGATACTGAGCTGTAGCTGTGGACTTCAAAAGAGATAGCATGGTGACAGATGCTGCTCTAGCTTCGGAAATTTGAGTCACAGGCTAAACTGCTTTTTACTACATTCAGATGCTCTGTGGTTGGGAAGGAGTTATTTTGTGAATTCGGAGTAGTTTATGTTTTTACTGCTATGAAGTTAATCCTCCAGCAAGGAGTAGTGTCTACATGTTATACTGAGAATGGGTAACGCTTTCATATTATTAAGTAGGGAAAGAATTTCAATATCCATTTACATCAGTGTGTAATATAGGTGTGTATTGTGTGTTATCGTAGGTGAAATCCTAAGTGTAGTTGATTTCAGGGGCTTAGGATTCAATGCATATGAATGTGTAGAAATGTAAGTTGTTGTCAGCTTACGCATCCAGAGCCTGTGTTCATGGTAAGCTCTTTACAGAGAGAGTGGTGAGGTGCTGGCACAGGCTGCCCAGAGAGGTTGTGGATGTCCTGTCCCTGGAGGTGTTCAAGACCAGGTTGGATGGGGCCCTGGGCAGCCTGGTCTAGTATTAAATGTGGAGGTTGGTGGCCCTGCCTGTGGCAGGGGGGTTGGAGATTCATGATCCTTGAGGTCCCTTCCAACCTGGGCCATTCTGTGATTCTGTGTGATGTGCCTGTGTTTTGACACGTGCTCCAAAGAAAGAGTTCAGTGGGAGAAAAGGATAGTGAGATAGCTCTTGGTCTCATTTTAACAGATTCGTGAAGGAATTTGAAGTTAAATGGAAATACTAGCATTGTGGGCTTAAAACAAAGTAATTAAAAAGGCTTTGTTTTTGACATGTTTGAAAGGTACTCATCCAATTTCCAGTTTGAAAGCACTGCCAGTGCCTCAGTGCAGTGATGTTAAGTGGTGCTTCCAACCTCATTCTGTTAAGCACATTTGCACCTTCTTGCACTGACTGGCACTAATATTTTTGCAACTGATTCAGTAGGTGGCTTAGCTGAAAGTCATTGTATGTTTGCCATTAAGAGTGTTCAAGGAGGCTTCGCTCTTAGTGTTTGCTTGTCCAAAGGGGATCTTGAGTTCTTGTTTAACCTCCGATTTGAGTCAATCTAAAAAGAGCATTCAGGTTAATGAGGAGATGACACACTTCATAATTATTTGGAGGGTGCTATTCTAGTTTCATTCAAAATTCTCTTGGGAGTCTTGCTTGCCAGGCCTGTTATTGCCATGGAGTTATTTGCCTGGTATTGTGCATGGCCTCAGATGGCCCAAGGATGTTGTTGAACTTCTTCCTGGCCGTAGCGTACAGCATGATCCAGGTTTTCCCTTGTGAAATGTGGGGTTTCTAATAGGGAAGAAAAGAATTCTCACTGTGTACAGTCTTACTGGTAAATTTCAAGGGACAATACTTCCAGCATAGTTTTTGGCAGCTAGTGATATGCTGGAGGGAACTTGAGACTTTTTCCTTAATGAACTGGTAACAAAGGAAAGGAGAATAACCTGAATCTGAATAAACTTTGTAGGGGGAATAAAAGTTTATATGAGCTCTGAAGTTTCTGATACTCTTCCTTGAACGCAGTACAATTGCTCAGAAACTGGGCTTTAAATATTTTTTTCTAGTCTGCTGTACTTTTGACTGTACTTTAGTATGGTTTCATCGGTATTCCTGAAAATAATATCCTATCATTAGCGACATGTTCTGCACTTAATTATAAGAAGCGTATGTTGTGGCTATCATGTCAGTTGCCCAGAGTAAAAAGTTGTCAGAGCCTGGAGTAAAAAGGTCAACTTGAGGAAGCTGGAAGTTTTGTAACCACTAGATGGAGTCATGTGAGCATATTTCATACCGGAATCCTATGCTATGGCTTGAAACATAAAACAGTTAAAGGAGCTGTAGGTGTCTTATGTCTCATGCTTACTAATGGAAATTCATTTGCTCAGTGTAATTTAACTTGGGCAACTTCCTGAAGTTCTCTGGGTTATTCTTAGTATGGCTGCCCTCAAGATATACTTGAGTTAAGCTTGAACTTAAGGTGTGTGCCTTACTGGTTACTCCCCATGCTCACTTGTGGATGAGAACGTGTTACTACGTGTGTAGAATGGACTTGTGAGAAGGCTGACCTTTCTGCAGCTCTTAGTTATGCAACAGGAAAGTACTAGCTGTGGCACTTAGTATTTTGTAATTAGTGGGGTTTTAAAGGTGTGTATCTCTCCATCGGCACATACGTGATACTGTGTATGCAAGATTAAAATCTCTGAATTACCATTCCATGGGTTGCATCATTTAGGCTTCCTTCCCACTTGCCCAGATGTAAAAAAGGCATAATAGATACAAACATTCCCTTGTATGTAGATTAAAATCAACTTATGTTATTAGCTGGCTATGACAATCTTCCATGGCTAATGCTCCAGTCTTCATAAGCCTTATTTTTGACTTTTTGACGCATCATACAGATAATAAACTTGCTTCTGGTCTTCAGCCTGGTGATATAGTGAGGGTTTCTAACGTTACAGTAGCTTTTTCATTTCTCTGTGATGTGTATCTCTTCTTAGGGCCTTGCTGAGTGTGCGGATTCTCATTCAAAATTACACGCTATTGTCAAGATTATCTCCTGGAGGAAGCATAGCTGGCCTTCTTCTCAAGTACAGAATTCTCTTGGATCTTTTCTCTGTTTCAGTGGTTGATGTGTGGCTACCTGGTAGAGTGCCAAGGAATCATGCAAGGGCACAGACTGAAGGACAAATATGAGTTATTTGGTCCAATTCCCTGCTCAAAGTAGGTCTGGTTGCTTAGAGACTATGCCAGTGTAGATTTACTATCCACATGGGGAGATTGACTACTCTCATGGTTAAAAATATATATACGCATCAAAAACTCCTTGTATATAAATTAAATATTGCGTGTGTTATCTCTTGCCTTGTGATTGCCACCAAGAAAAGCCTGGTTCCATCCTCTCTTAATCTCCCTGTTAGGTGGCTGTGGATAGCGATAAGATCTCCTTTGAGCATTCGCTTCAGGCAGAATTCTCCAAGATCTCAGCAGTCCTCATGTCAGGCACCAGAACCTGAATTTTCTTCTTCTCCTCTAGGAACATACTGGTAAATAGGAACTGTTGTTTATTCTCCCTCTTGCAGGGCTTGTGGATTTCAGTTCTTTCCTGCAGCTTTATCAGACAAAAGCCAGTATGTTGATCTGGATACACTATTATCTGGTTATTGAGGCACTCCAAAGGCGCACCACAGCTGGTGTTTGCTTTAACCCTTCTGTGCTGAGGCAGCTTTGGGCCCACATCTCTAGCATTCTGAGCTGATGCACAGACAGCTGCCAGATGGAAGGAAGGCAGTGCTCCACCTACAGACACTGTCAGGTTTTGTGAAAAGCTAAGTTCAGTCAGTATGTGTTAAAATCACTGAGGAACCAGATGTTCGCTGTTGTCAAGATGGCATCAGTTTGGGTATGTTAAGCGTCAAGAACAATTTCTTTGGTAAAATTTAAAGTACTTCAAATGTTTTAAGGGATTAAGTGTATTTTTGTGCCTTAAATGCCTAGATGCTTAAATCCTGACTGAATTGCATTCTCCTGCAGATACGGCCTTGTGTCTTTGTGAAATACTTTCCTATAATGGTGGCATGTCTGAAGACAGAATGTTGTTATTGTTTTGTGGTAACATACTTAATGGGAAGCTCTCCTTAGTTTGATTTATGTCTAGTAGCATCTAATAAACTCTTGTTAATGAGAGTTTTACAAGATGATTTTAAATCAATTCAGGTACCTTTTCCTTAAAAGACTTCCATTTTGTAGGGTGCTAGCCAGCATCAAACTGAAACTTGAAAGCATTGCTTAAAATGGCCTGATTTCTGGCACGTGTTTACTTTTTACCTCTGAGATTCTGCTTCCTGGAACTCACTTGGTTGTTGTAGGGCTGCTTAATATTTTGAAACCCTGCGGTATCGTAGTGAGAAGTGATCATTAGGCATTTGTTATAGTAAGGGGATGACTGGTGGTTGGGCTTTTAAAGTAATTGTGGAACCTCTGTTAAGCAGTTCCCAACAATTACTGTGGAGAGTGGCTAGAGCTTCTTCTGTATTACCTGCCCATGTCTTAGAAGGACATGTCCTTCTGAAGATCCAACTTGGAGCAGCCGTTTCATCTTTTTAACTTCAGGAATCTTGTAGTGCAGTCAGTACTAGTTCAGTATACTGCATAGCAAGCAGAAGCTTGTTGCATCCCATATAAACCAGGCATTCTAGTCTAGGAATGTCATATTTGCAGTATGTGCTAATTTGAATAACTCCGGAAATCTGCATGCAGACCTTTTTTCAGAAAGAGAGGTAACATTAGTCATGTCCCCTCTCCACAGCCCTCCTTTCCTTCCCTCCTAAGGGAGAAAGACCTTCTCATGAACTGCGTCCAGGCCTGGGGCTCCCAGTACAGGAGCTCTTAGAGAGGGTCCAGAGGACGCCACTAAGATGATCAGAGGGCTGGAGCACCTCTCCTATGAGGAAAGGTTAAGGGAACTGGGTTTGTTTAGCTTGGAGAAGAGAAGGCTCCGGGGAGTCTTCATTGTGGCCTTCTAGTACTTGAAGGGAGCATATAAAACAGGAGGGGGAATGGCTGTTTACGAGGGTGGATAGTGATAGGACAAGGGGGAATGGTTTTAAACTGAGACAGGGGAGGTTTAGGTTAGATATTAGGAGGAAGTTTTTCACGCAGAGGGTGGTGACGCACTGGAACAGGTTGCCCAAGGAGGTTGTGGATGCCCCATCCCTGGAGGCATTCAAGGCCAGGCTGGATGTGGCTCTGGGCAGCCTGGTGTAGTGGTTGGCGACCCTGCACATAGCAGGGGGGTTGAAAGTAGATGATCACTGTGGTCCTTTTCAACCCAGGCCATTCTGTGATTCAGCTAAAGATAGTTTGCAATGTCCAGCTTGCTGCTCATATCACAAATAATACAGTCTTGTTCATATGTTTTGTTTGTTTGTTTTGTTTACTTTTTAACCATTGGATTAAAATGTTTGGCTACCTCAGGCTGTCCCTTAGCTCTCTTCTCTTGGTAGAAAAGTTCCGTCAGGCCCTCACAAGAATTTTTCCATCATCCTGGTTTCACTTTGAGATGTAATTCCGTTAATGGATAGTATTGCAGTTGTGTCACGTTTCTGTCTGTGCGTTCACTGCTTTGTGCAGTGTGGGGGGCTCATCACAATTGCAGGAATTTCCGTTGTTAAGCTGGGAATCCCCACTTTGCTCCACAATAGTGGCATGGGAAATAGTCAGCTTGTTGGCAGTCTGCTCTACGTATTCAGATTTCTCACAGCATTAATATTTAAGCACCTGGTCACGCTCCTCCTCGATCTGGATTCTTCCCATCCCTTATGACCTTATATTTATCTGCCTTTCAGGCTCAATTTGAAATGCTTTTTATGTCATTGTTATCACCACTGTATTGATCCGAGTCAGTTTCAGTTGCCTTTTCTAAAATACTGCAGGAACATGATGCTAAATTTATTCAAGATGCAGTCGGAATTAAATTTGCTCTTTATCAGTTTTTGAATTAGAGCACCTCCTGAGGCCACTTCCAACCTCTATCATTCTGTGATTCTGTCATCTTGTTTGTCTTCCTCAATGAACTCTCTTTGTCTTTGTGTGTTTCCACATCCTACGTGGTGCTTTAAAAGTGAGGCTGTTTTCTCACCATTTGAAAGAACTGTCTGTTGCACTATAAGCTGCTGTCAGATGAGTAGAATTTGTGCTAAATACTTCATCCTCACCTTCTTTTTCCTCTGCCCAAAACTACTCCTTATTGACAAACTGCTGTAACATAATTCATATTTCTTACAATGTGTGGAACGTGATAACGACTGCCCTGGAGAATATGGGACTGGAAGGAACTACTTGGATTGCTGTCAAGTATTGATGCTTTTTCCTTTTTAATCAATGTTTCTACATATTATACCATATTTGAGTTAGAAACGTAATCCTGAGATGTGTTAACTAGCTAGATGTAAGGGAAAAATGCTAATAAATCTTGAATATTTCTTCTGAACCATTCATTACAGCATCCAGGCATTTCCCTAAGTTAGTTTGTACGGGGACAAATGTGTAGTTGACATCATTGATCTGTTTTTGCCCTCCCTTCGTGCTTCCCTGAAGTCCCTTTAATTAAGAATAGTCTAATAGTCATTAAAATAATAAAAGAGAGCACGGCTATTTGCTATCAGTGACTTCATAAAGTCAGTTCTGGCAGATGGGAACTCTCTACTCCAAGTGGGTACTTTTGTGTGTGAGGGAGAAAAGAAATAACGACAGTTGTCAGCATCCAGCTCCCTTGTGGTTTGCCTGAACTGAGAACAGCGCGCTGATAACGTACAGGTTGGGTTGAAGGGCTTTATTTCTCACTAGCAGCAGTAACTTAATTTCCCTTCATTTTTGAGTCCTTGCATGTGACATTTCTGCTTTTAAACATTAAAAAGCACAAATAGGTCAAGGAAAGAAATGTTTGCTAGTACGAACTCTGTGCTAGGCATTCTGGGAGAGTGCTTTCTTGCAGCAGATGAGGATTCTTTGTGGCTGGCAGCAGAAACTGCAGCAGTATTTTTGCAGTTTCCTTTCATCTTTGATTATGTTCTGAGGATCTTTGAAATCTGGGAGCTGTTTCCCAGACCCTCCGGAATATCTTTTCATCTCTCTCGTGGAGTACAGCGCATGCTGAAAGCCTCTTATCTTCTTCAGCTGAGGTATCCTTTGCTTTTCATCACCCTCTGATTTTTCGGCGGCTGGATTTTTGGCAGTGTTTGGCTCAAACAAATAGGATTACATTTCAGTAGCTGATGGCTTCTAGTTGAGGAACGTACTGAATGTCGGACATAATGAAGACTGTACAAAGAAATATTTCTGCAAAGCACGGGGAAATCATCCGAGCTGAGCAAAGGAAGACGGCATTCTGCAAATGCAATCAGGGCTGCTAGAAATGCAAAATTCACCTGATTTGGAATGGGTTGCACTACAAGTGTGGTTCTGTTTAAAGGCATCCGAACAGTTTTTGAGAGAAACTGTGGGTATATTTGCAAACAGCAAGGGGAAAACAATGCCCTTGAATATACAGCATTCAGCTTGCCAGATGAAGATTCAGGAATATTGATTCATTCATCTCTGGTAAATACAAACTTGTTTGTTTCAGTAATAATTTTATCTGCTAATTGAAAGCTAAACTAAATACTGTGCTTATTTAGTGCCTACTGTGTACAGACTCGGTATGCCTTGCCTTGATAGTATAGCATGCTAGTGCATGTATGTGACATGTAAAACACGTGTGCATGCAGCTGTAACATCAAAGCTTGGGCTTCATACCCATTATATCATTTAGATTTGTATTAATAGTGTGAACAATTTGCTCTCCGTAAACAGGATAGGTACAGAAGATCATATGTTAAATCTTTCTTAACGTGCTCTCGGAATGTATTTGGCACTTCAAATGGAGCACAGATAATTACATTATTTGGAAAGACTGAGGAATGCATTGCTGGGAAAATGGTAACCCAGGATTTGAGGTTTATTTTTCAGATGTATTTGAATAATTCTTTTTCTCCTCTGAAAACATTCTGTTTCCATTTAAGTTACTGGAATGTGTGCAAGAGCATTCTAGAAGGAAAAAGAATGGTTAAAGGAAGCAGTAACTGTTTTCTGCACCTTCTTTGCTTTCAAAGGCTTTTTTAGGTGTTGCTTGATGCAAAGAAAACCTGCTTTAAAGTGAGACTATCTTCTTTGTACCCCGCAGGTTAATGACGCATACGTGCGTCAGATATGTTACATTTAGGCTTGAGGGGGTGGAATTGCAATAGCTAACGAGCACTGCTTGCTTCAGAATCGGATGAATGAAGGAGTTAAATATTTATTTTGAATGATTTTAGGTCACTTGTTAATTGCTAACTCACCAGCAAGGTGGCTGGAATAAGAGGGGTGTGGTACCTTGACATTTCAGCACGCCTAAAGTGCCTGCTGGCGTACCCACTCTGTGCAACTGCAGTTACGGAGAGCCTTCAGGAATATCGTAAAGCTGTTGCCTTTATGCTGGTCAGCTTCATTCTTGTTGAACTGCAAGATGAGGAAAAAGGGGTGTCGTGTGTGTGTGTGTGTGTGTATATATGCAAGTAAAACTTCAGGAAAGAATACATGCATGTACGTGTGTATACATACGTGTGTATGTGCAGTATATACCTGTGTATATATATAAATGCATACACATAAATACACACATTACTTAGTTTCCAGGAATGAACCTGAACTGGCTTTGGATGCTTAAAATAACTGACAGTGTGTGTATTGCCTTTCATGATAGTATTGCTTTTCATAAATTTTTAATATTGTTTGCTATTACAAGTAAAATGGCTTCTTCTAGGTATTAGAAGCCTCTTTATGCTGTTAGACATGTTAAATTTGGCCTCATACGGATGGTTATTAGACACTTGTTAAGCACTGGACAGTGACTACTTCTAATAACTTTTGCAGTCCTTTGAATTCAGGACCCAGCACCTTTACTGGCCTTCCATTGTACAAATAGATGAGCATTTTAGAATATGATATAGAATATTGTAGTTTGGAAGTTGGAGTGAAAACTTATTTGTATTATATAACATTTTTGGGATTTTTCTTCTTCATCTTTGTTTCATGTGCTATTTTTTTCCAGGATTAATTTCTCTTTAATTTGGGCCTGCAGAATTGGTTTGCAAAGTAGCAAGATTAACACAAAATATCCTTAGTCTTCCAAGTACTACTGAAGTTCTAGATCTGTTAATTGGGCTTTTTTTCTACTCCAAAAGTTGTGAATGCTTTTAAATAACATAACTGGGGTCTATTTTTGGTGTTGTTTATTTGTTTATATTTTCCATATAAATATTTATATTTGTATGGCTTTGTCACCTTGGTTTAGTTGAAAGTAGTGAGTGCAGATAGGTTTCTTCCCAGGATAAATAACTGAAGGGTTAGTATAGAAGATTGTGGAATTGAGGGGTCAGAATGACTTCCTGCTCATTGTACTGGATTACTGGAGTTTGTGAAAGTGAAAGGTGAGAGTTTACAAGAAAAAATCTGGCCCTTCATTGAAAGGTGACAGTCTTGCCAGTCACAGCTGACCCTTGCTATGGCTTTTGGTGACTCAGACTGGGAACAGCTGCTCCTGATTTACCCCTGAAGAGTGGAAAGCAGGAAAGATACTGCAGTCTTGGCAATGGTGACAAGTTATTTTACAAGGCTTACCTAAATGTATACAAGTTACTCTAAATACTTTTTTTTTAAAAGATACTTTGCTGTTGGAACCTGATTTTGCCATTTCCTCCTCCTCTAAAGACTGGTTTTCAGCAATACAAAAGACCTTGCTTCTCCCTAAGAAGCCATTCAGGGAGGTGAAGACTTGAGGAATGCACTTCCTCAGGAGGGAAGCTGCATGGTCAGTGTGAAAAGAGAATGACAGTGTGTGTGTCACCTTCCTGTGTTTTCCTTCCTTGTGGTGTTTGTTGCAACAGATGCATGTGTGGGTGTATGACTTCACCTATTTGTGCTGTAGCATGTATTACAGCTGCAATTTATTAACAGCCTTTTTGGCTGTTCCTGCTATCTGCTCTGTTTAGCTAGTTTGGATCAAATATCTCCTGATACACAGCTGTTGTCAAAACACCAGTGAATTTCAGGGAGTCCTGTACTGTAACTACACATTGACTCTCTTGCAAAACCAGTGTTGAAAATCTGTCAAAATTTCCTGTGAGCAGAAAGTGCTCAGGCAGTCGTTCTCCTGGGAGGAAAAAGCTCCATCCTGTGAAGAAACAAGGAGGCGGCAATAGTCTGTGTAGTGTATGCACACCAATGGCATCCTGGCTTGGATCAGGAATGGTGTGGTGAGCAGCACTAGGGAAGTCATCCTGCCCCTGTACTCTGCATTGGTGAGGCCTCACCTCGAGTACTGTGTTCAGTTTTGGGCATCTCAGTACAGAAAGGACGTTGAAGTGCTGGAGCAGGTCCAAAGAAGGGCAACAAGGCTTGTGAAGGCCTTGGAGAATATGCCCTATGAAGAGAGACTGAAGGAACTGGGGATGTTTAATCTAGGGAAAAGGAGGCTGAGGGGAGACCTCATTGCTCTCTTCCAGTATCTGAAAGGTGCTTACAGCGAGAGCGGGGTTGGTCTCTTCTCACTGATGATAGGTGACAGGATGAGGGGAAATGGCCTCAAGTTGCGCCAGGGGAGGTTTAGGTTGGATATCAGGAAACACTTCTTTACAGAAAGGGTTGTTAAGCACTGGAATAGGCTCCCCAGGGAGGTGGTTGAGTCACCATCCCTGGATGTGTTTAAAAGCCGTTTGGATGTGGTGCTCAGGGACATGATGTAGTGGAGGGTTGTTAGAGTTAGGGTAGTATGGGTAGGTTGTGGTTGGACTTGATGATCTTTGAGGTCTTTTCCAACCTGAGCGATTCTATGATTCTATGCTATATGGTTTTTTTTTTTCCTATTCAACTTGTAATCCAGAGGTCAGGAAGCTGTATCTGAAGTCTTATTAAATCTAATTAAAGTTTTATCTTAAGCAGGTGTGCTCTTTTGATTGCTTGAAGGAAATAAAAGATAAAATGAAGGCTGAGTGAGGATGTCTTTCCTGGGAATGCAGTTTATTTTTATCCATCTGAGATTATTGGAGCCTGCAATGAAAGTGCCGTATCATTCATACAGGAACATTTCTAGCTTGTAATATACACTTTATCTTATTCTACATCACAGAGTTTGAAGGACCTCTCAGGATCTCTATATTCATTGGGGTATAAACCAGTGTTTTTGTAAGATTATAAATTTGGTTTGAGATGATAACAAGAAAATTAATGGAACTGTATTTTCTTCAAATGTCCTCCCAGGTCATATTTATTTTCTGTAAATGTTGAGGAAAATATTCTAATCTGCTTAGTTTTATGGTAAGTTGAAGGATGTGAAACTTACAAGGGATGGCTGAGGGAGCTGTGATTACTGAGTCTGGAGACGCGGAAGCTGAGGAGAGACTTCATTGCTCTCTAGAACTACCTGGAAGGAAGTTGCAACTAGGAGGAGGTCTGGCTCTTTTCCCAGGTGACAAGGCACAAGGAAATGGCTTCAAGTTGAGTCAGAGGAGGACTGGGGTTGAACATCAGGAAGAATTTCTTCTTGGAGAGGTGTCAGGCACTGGAAGAGGCTGCCCAAGAAAGTGGTGGAGTCACCATCCCTGCAGGCATTTAAGAAACGCATGGATGTGGCATTAAGGGATGTAGCTTAGTGATGGGACTCGGTAGGTCAGGTTGATGGTTGGACTTGATTGTCTTGAAGGTTTTCTCCAATGTAAAAATGATTCTATGGTTGTATGGAAATCAATGAAAATATATAATTTCTGTGATTTTGTTGAATTTCAGAATTACAGTACTTAGTTTTGGTTTTCCTGTGACTTTTTTTTAGTCCATTCTCAGCATGATATTACGTGTTATTTCTGATGTGTTGCAGTATCTTGAAGTTAGGAGGGTTTTATTTTCTCATGGCCTTTATTCTTATAGTTGGATTGTATTTTATTTGCAATCGTAGTATGACCAACAAATATCTAGGAGGGATATGTTATTCTACTGTTTAGGGCCTAAACAACTGTTTGCAGTAGTAAAGATGAAAAATGGGCATGGGAAAATGGTGATGTGGGTGTAAGAAAACCAACAAGAATTAAAAGTAGCTTTGCTAATAAGCTGTTGACGTGTTGAGTGAACGAAGAGGGTAGCTGGCTGCACTGGTAAGGCCAATGGAGAAGACAAAACCTCTGAAGTGACACAGGCTGAGCTGATGGACAGCAATTTTCTTTTATATGTCCGAATATTGCAGAAAGCAGCTCTATTTATGCTTGAAATATTTTTTTTTACTGACTTTGCTTTCCATGTCGTACTCAACACTGCTGTTTCTCCCCTGAAATTTTACAGGATGTTAGTTAAAGCTATTTAGTAACTGGGGTGCGTGCAGGATGTGGCCCAATAATTTAAATAGTTTTAAAATTGTATTAAACCTGATGTGGAAAAAACATTAATTTGAATAACAGTTATTACATTTGTGCTTACAACGTTTCCAAGAAGAAATGCAGGGCATTTTGGAATAGTGTACGTTCAGCTTTAAAACAGATAGATTTGGGTATTTTCTGGAAGCAGAACCAGCAACCTCCTGTTAGAGTAACTGCAGTTTCTTAGTCCGTGTAACCTGTTGACTTTACAGCAACATCATCATTAGGCCTTATTGAATCTTTGTGTGGCTGCAGTTTCTGTGCTGCTCATGAGTCATTTTGTTCATAATGAACCGGGACATCTTTGAAGTATACCCAGGTCTGCATATTGGAAGACTGATTAATGACAGCAGACAGCCGTGTCATTCTGGAAATAATCTCCACGGTAGTCATTTCAGTTGGAAATATTTTGATTTCAGACTAATATTAAATTACTTTTCAAAAATGATTCCTTTCTTAATTTAACATACAATGTGCTTGTAAGGTTCATTACTAAAAGGCCTTATGTCCTTGTTGTCTGACATAAGAAATTGTAGCAACTTGTTCCTTTGGAGTGGAAAAGTTCGGTACAAACAAAGTAGAAATATAGAGAAGAGAAGGTTCTAGGGAAGTGAGTGGAATTGTTTTGTTGTTTTGCTGCTTTTCTTTTGGCTCGTTTTTTGTGTGCTTAAACAGCTGATGCAGCAATTCCCTTGTGGTGTGCAGGTAATTTGTGTGGCTTACTCTGTTAGGCTGCTGTCATATCATGCTTAAGCTTGCAACTGTATTAAAATTAGCTTTTATCCATCAGCGCTTGGAGCATTAGACCTCATTAGACCTCTTAATAAGGAAGAAACAGACCTGTCTGATTGCAACGTCTTAACTGCTCCATAGCTTTTCTCATGTCCCTTGTGTGAGAATACTTTTTCGTCTACTTTCATCTTTCTGCTTTGGGTAATGAAAATCTAGTATCTTATATGTTGACATGTAGTTTTGGCTAAACCTACTGATGGATCTTGTAGAATTTTCAGTTTTTTTTTTTTTTTTTTTAATCTTTTTTTTTTTTTTTTATTTTATTTTTTTATTTTCCTATTTTTTTTTCCTTTTCTTTTTTTTTGTATTATTTATGTATTTATTTTTTGTATTTTTTTTTTCTTTAATTAATTTAATTTTTTTTAATTTTTCTTTTTTTAGTTTGTTAGACATAGGTTGGCCAGCACTCTGCTGGCATGCATAAGGTAGGCTTATACACTGTATACTCAGGAAAAGGTATTGAAGACTGAGGATGAAATCTAGGGATAGTTGTTCAAAGTCTGTATATGTAAGTTATTGTTCGTTCATAACAAAATAGGCTGAACGAGCAGAAAAAAGCATCTGGGCAAAAAAAAAAAGTCATCAAGTTGAATCTAGGTAGAAAATACGTTTGCTTTGAAAGCAGCATCAGGAGATCTTGGGAGAGCTGAATATCCTGCTTTTAAAGCTGGAGTTAAACAAACGAACTCCACAAAAACTTTTCAAGCATGACTATTGAACCTTTTGGCTTGCCTGAGCCGCATGGAGTGAAGAGGAATTGTCTTGGTGCACAGATAAAATCATAGAATCATAGAATGGCCTGGATTGAAAAGGACCACAATGATCATCTAGTTTCAACCCCCCTGCTATGTGCAGGGTCACTAACCACTAGACCAGACTGCTCAGAGCCACATCCAGCCTGGATGAAAATATACATATAGTTAATGTATACAAGTAACACAACTTCTAAACAAATATATTTTTAGTTAAAACACAAGAGGCCAACAGAAATGCAAACCTAGTGGGGTATTTAACTTTGTTTTTGTGAAACTAATAAATGTGTTAACTTATTTTATGAAATAACAGAAGCCCAAGTTTAATAATTAAATTGGAAAACTTACTTGTCTGCTTAATAACAAAAAACATGTCTTCACAGGTGCACCACATGTAGGTAGGTTGAAATATTAACGACAGTCGCTGTGTTTTACTTGCAGGAGGCACAAGTGCATGGAATGTATAGTACACACCAGCTGCAATTCAACTGTGTGTGTGGTGGGCATGAGAGACAGTACTGCATTGCACCCTTCCCCTCTGCAGCACTCTGTTGTCACTTTTGCAGTCCACACTCAAGCTATATGCTTATGACTTATGAAAAATACTGCTAAAAATCACATAATAATGTTACAAGTTTACGTTCTTGTGGAGCCACATGGCTATCTGCCTAGGGCCACGTGTGGCTCACAGGCCATAGGTTGGACACATATGCTTTAAAGCCTCATATGAACTTGAGTAATAGGAATGAGACTTCTGCAGCGGAGACAATGCAATTTTGTTTTCAAAATTAGAGCTTAGAGCTAGTGAACACTGAAAAAGAGTTGACTTTGCTGTTTTTTGTTGTTGTTTTAAGTACTTAATACTACCATGTGCTTTAGGAACAGCCTGAAATATGCATTTCAGCCATCTGCAGATGCAGGTATCCTCTTCTGGATTGAAATTAGTGTTTACGGTAAAGTTGGGAGGAAGCTGCTAGCTTTTGCGATGTTCTTGTTTCTTAGAAATCTACTATCTGAAGATTAGTATTATGGAGTGGGAGGACCGCTACTGTTCTTCAGGATTGCTTGGCACAGTTACTTCTGTTTGGGAGGTGTTCTGACTTAGGTTTTTTGACTTGCACATGTCTTTTATCTGGTGTCTGTACTGTCCCATTAGTTCCTGATAATTACAAGTTGCTGTCCAAGTAGGAAAAGAGCCATCTTTAATCAAATAGTGTTCTCACTGCCAGTCTCCCTGTCTATATGGAGATAGAATCATAGAATAGAATAATAGAATCATAGAATCCTTAGAGTTCGAAGGGACCTTTAAAGGCCATCTAGTCCAACTCTGCTGCAATGAGCGGGGTCATGTACAGCTAGGTCACATTGCCCAGGGCATTATCCAGCCTCACCTTGAACATCTCCAGGGATGGAGCATCAGTCACATCTCTGGACAACCTGTGCCGATGCCTCACTGTAAAAGACTTCTTCCTTATATCCAATCTAAATTTACCCTCTTTGAGCTTGAAGCCACTTCCCCTTGTTCTGTCGCCACAGACTCTGCAATAGAGTCTGTCCCCTTCTTTCCTGTAGCTCCCCTTTAGATACTGAAAGGCTGCTATCAGGTCACCTCACAGCCTTCACTTTTCCAGGCTGAACAGCCCCAGCTCTCTCAGCTTTTCCTTGTAGGAGAGGTACTCCATCCCTTGAGATGAGCACCACTTGTCACTGATCTCCATCCTGACATGGAGCCATTGACCACCACACTCTGGGCTCGATCCTGCAGCCAGTTCTTCGTCCATTGAACAGTCCACCCATCAAATTCATGTATTTCCAGTTTGGCTAGAAGAATGTTGTGTGGTACTGTTTCAGATGCTTTACTGAAGTCCAGATAGATGACACCACTGTCTCTTCCCTTGTCCATTAATGCAGAGACAACATCATAAAAGGCCACTATGTTGGTCAAGCAGGATTTGCCGTTGGTGAAGCCATGCTGGTTCTCCTGTATCACCTCCCTGTCTTCCATGTCCCTTAGCATAGCTTCCAGGAGGCTCTGCTCCTTGATCTTTCCTGGCACAGAGGTGAGACTGACAGGCTGGTGGTTCCTGGGGTCATCCTTTTTACCCTACTTAAAAAAATGGGTGTGATGTTGTTTTTTTTCCAATCACCAGAGACCTGATTGCCACAACTTTTTCAAATATCACTGAGAGTGGCTTGGAAAACTACATCAGCTAATTCCCTCAGGACCTTGGGATGCATCTCATCGGGATCCATGGACTAGTGGTTATTTAGGTTCCTCAGGCAGTCATGAAACTGATCATTGCTTTCAGTGGGAGGCGCGTTGCTTCCCCAGTCCACTCCTACCAAACCAAACACATGCTGTGTGACAAGCAGTCATAAGAGAAGACAGTGGCAAAAACAATAAGTTCTTCAGCCTTTTCCCTTGTCTGTTATCAGCCTTCTTGTGTCAATAACTAGGGGGGCATATGCCCTCCTGGACTTTCCTTTTCTGGTTGAGGTACCTGCAGAAGCCTTTATTTTTCTTCTAGGCATCCCTTGCCAAATTTAGTTCAAGCTGGTCCTTGGGTTTCCTGACCCCATTGCTACACAGCCTAGCAGCTTCCTTATACTCTTCCCATGGTACCTGTCCCTGTTTCCACTGCCTGTGTATTTTCTTCTTGCTCTTCAGTTTGACCAGCAGATCCTGGTTTAGCTATGCTGGTCTCTAGCTGAACAGTAGTTAAATACTGCAGCGGAATTATGATTTTAAACTTTAAGTCTCCTATCCTGTCTAAATTATACTGATTTTTTTATTTTCTGTGGGAACATAAGAAACAGTCAAGTTTTCCCTGAAAACAGAAGGAGCTCTGTTAAGATGACATAAAATGAATCTGCCACTGGTAAATTGAGCAAGTGCACCTTAAATTGATACTTCGTAGACTATTAATAGTGTGCAAAAGTACAACATAAACAAGACTTTCATTAATAAAACTTCTGATGGAGGCCTGTCCTTTGTGGTATCTCAGCATCTTTGTCTTGTCAAGGCTATGTGAATATCTTCCCAAAAATAATGTTCTGAGAGAACTTTAACTGTAATCTAAAATTTGAGATTTGTGTGATTCATATTAATATACAGATGCTTCTCTAAAAAGGTACTGGAAGGACTGTGATACTAGTTAATCCAGAATGGGCTTATTTCTTGCTTTATTGAGTGTGACCTAATCATGGAGAATCAATGAATTTGGATTGTTTTAGTTAGAATGTTGACTACATAGAATCATAGAATCACCAAGGTTGGAAAAGACCCACAGGATCACCCAGTCCAACCATCCACCCATCACCAATAGTACTCACTAAAGCATGAAAAGTTACGTAGTATATCTAGCATACCCATGTGAGGAGGGGTATGGAACTTGATATGCTGAGGGAGACCCAGGGAACTAGAAGTCAGTCTGTCTCGCCTCTATGCCCAGCAAAATCATGGAGCGGATCTTGCTGACACTGTGTTAAATCATGTGAAAAGGAGGGAGACAATTATCAACAGCCAACATAACTTTAGTAAAGGCAATTCATGCCTGAGAAATCTGGTGGCCTTCTACAGTGGGATTACAGCAGTGAATCATAGAATCCAAACCAAGGTTGGAAAAGACCTCTAAGATCATCTAGTTCAGCTGTTCACCTACAACTAATATTGCCCACTAAACCATGCATTTCTTGAACATCTCCAGGGACAGTGAATCAACTATTTCCCTAGGCAGCCCATTCCAGCAACTGACCACTCTTAGCAGAGTAGAAATTTTTCCTAATATCCGACCTAAATGTCCCCTGGCACAGCTTGAGGCCTTTCCCTCTTATGCTATTACTAGTCACCTGGGAGAAGAGGCTGACCCCCACCTCGCCACAACCTCCTTTCAGGTTGTTGTAGAGAGTGATAAGGTCTCCCCTGAGCCTCCTCTACTCCCGACTGAACAATCCCAGTTCCTTCAGCCGCATCTTATGAGACTTGTTCTTCAGTCACCTCACCAGCCTTGTTGGCCTTCTCTGAACACACTCCAGAGCCTCGATGTCTTTCTTATAGTGAGAGGCCCGAGACTGAACACAGTACTCAGTGTGTGGCCTTGCCATAGCTGAGTACAGGGAGATGGTCGCCTTCGAGCTCCTGCTGGCTATGCTATTTCTTATACAAGCCAGGATAGCATTGGCCTGCTTGGCCACCTGGGCACACTGCTGGCTTGTGTCCAGCCGACTGTCTATCACTACCTCCAGGTCCACTTCCTCTGCACAGTCTTCCAGCTACACTGGCACAAGCCTGTAGCATTGCCTGGGGTCAATGTGACCAAAGTGCAGGACCGGCACTTGGTCTTGTTGAACTTCATCTCACTGGCCTCAGTCTAGTGATCCAGCCTGTCCAGATCTTTCTGAAGGGCCTTCCTACCCCCAGGCAGATCAACTCTTCCTCCCAGCCTGGTGTCATCTGCAAACTTGCTGGGGGTGCACTCAATCGCTGATCGTCATTAAAGATATTAAACAGGACAGGCCCCAGTACTGACCCCTGGGAAACACCACTTGTGACCAGTCATAGCTGGATTTAATTCCATTCACCACCGCTCTCTAGGCCCAGCCCTCCAGCCAGTTCTTTACCCAGCAAAGAGTGTACCTGTCCAAGTCACAGGCTGCCTGCTTCTACAGGAGAGTACTGTGGGAGGTGGTGTCTAAGGCTTTGCTGAAGTCTAGGTAGAGTGCGTCAACAGCCTTTCCCTCATCCACCAGATATGTCACTTGATCAAAGAAGGAGATCAGTAGTGGATAAGGGAAGAGCAACTGACATCATTTACCTGGATTTATACAAAGCATTTGATGCTGTCTCACGTGACATCCTTATCCTTGTCTCTGAATAGAAGAGATGTGGATTTGATGGATGTACTATTTGGTGGATAAGAAATGAACTGGATAGTCACACTCAGAGTTGTGCTCAGTACTGAAGTGAACTAGTGGCAAGTGTTTTTCAGTGATCGGTATTGGCACTGTTTAGCATCTTTGTCAGTGATATGAACAGTGGGATTGACTGCAAGGAGCAAGTTTGTGGACAACGCCAAGCTGTGTGGTGTAGTTGACATACTGGATGGAAGACATTCAAAGGGACCTCGATAGGCTTGAGACCACCAGCCGTGTTGCCCATCTGAACCTTATGAGATTCAACAGGTCCAAGTGCAAGGTCCTCAGCTGGAGCAATCCCAAGCACAAGTATAGACTGGGCAATGAGTGGATTGAGAGCAGTCCTACAGAGAAGGACTTGGGATATTGGCGGACAAAAAACAGAATGTGGGCTGGCAACATGCATTTGCAGCCTGGAAAGCTGACTGTATCCCGGGCTGCATCAAAAGACGAGTGGCCAGCAGAGTAGGGGAGATGATTGTGCCCCCTGTTCCACTCTCGTGAGAACCCACATGCTGTACTGTGTTCAGCTCTGGAGCCCTCAGCACAAGGAAAATGTGAAACTGTTGGAGAGAGTCCAGAGGAGTGGAGTTCACAGGGGTGATCAGAGGACTGGAGCATCTCTCCTACAAGAGAGCCTCAGCCTACAGGCTGAGGGAGCTGGGGTTTTGCAGCCTGTAGAAGAGAAGTCTTCAGGGAGACCACGTTGTGGCCTTCTAGTACATAAAGGTGTCTATAAGAAAGCTGGAGAAGGACCCTACAAGGAAGAATAGTGATAGGACAAAGAATGGCTTTAAACTTAAAGAGGGTAGATTTAGATTTAAGGAGAAAGTTCTTCACTATCGAGGAAGGTGAGGAACTGGAGCAGGCTGCCCAGAGAAGCTGGGCAACTTCATCTAGTGGATGATGCCCCTACGCGTGGCAGGAGGGTTGGAACTAGATGGTTTTTAAGTCCCTCCCAACCCAAACCATTCTTTGGCCATTCCTAGAAGGAATGAGTCTTTCTTACTGACTTTTTTGTGACCTTTTCTATTTCATCTAAATGTAATGTGTACGGCAAGGAACTGCCAGGTGAACTGTGTGCTGTATTCCATCTGCTGTCAGCTTACTGAGCCTTTCTTTTGAACGTTTCAGTATATTTTTCCAGGACAGATACATATCTGTTAATCATTTAAGAAACTTCGCAGCTCTCAGATGCGTATAGCTACAAGACTGAATCTTCCACTGACTTGCAAAATGTTATGCTTTTAACACAGCTGCTTGCAGGATGCCAAGTGTGGGAGGGCAGTGCTAGCGTATCTCTTGCTGATACAGATGACAGCTAGAAATATTGGCTATTAACAGTGGTAATCATTCTATTTAAGTAGATCTGGTATTCATATGAACTAGTGTCCTAAAATCAGATCCAACCAACCAACCAAAAGCCCGCAAACAAGAAAACTGCAGGAGAATGAAGCATGAAAACACCATTAGCAGTCCATCCTTCCTTCTCTTTTTTGGAAGTTACCTGCTAAGAGGTGCTGTGAGCTATGAGGGCTTTTAAAGATCACCGAAGGAGTAGAGGGGGAGATGTGAAGTTCTAGTAAATTCTCTTATTTTCAAATGGATAGGATCTACAAACTTAAAGCAGGATTATTCTTTCCCCTTCTCCCCTTGGTCCTCTGTTGCTACAGGTTAAGCAACAGTTCTTTCCCTAAAACAGCTGACAGAGATGAGTTTGACTGTAGTGATGGCTGGTGGATATAGTGAATGCTGATGTTGGCCACTCAGTGGGAATTATTGGAATTGGAATTAGAGTCGTTCAGTTGGAAGGTAACTACACTGAGTTTAGTTTAGTCATCTTGATACAGATTGTAAATGGGACCTAAAGCTAAAGAAGTGCCCCTAAGCTTCCATTTTTTATCTGCTTTTGCAGTGACACTGCGTAGGCATCTTTCCTTCCATTGAAGTTCAGAGAAGATGCCCATTCTCTTCGTTACTGTCCTTTCATTAAGTGATATATTACGTTAGAAAAGTCAGCGCTTGGAATGAAAAGTGATTGAAAGAATAAGAGTGTGTATGTGGAAGACTTGTCTTTTGAGTAGTAAATTTGCTGGATGAAACATTGAGATATCCTGGGAATAGTGGGGACTTTTCTTACCCATGTAATTTTGTCATTACATTGGTAACTCCTTCAGGGAAAGTGATGCAAGAAGGGAGCCAAATATTTGGCACTTGAAAGTAATATGAAAAGTATTGTTGGTAAAACCACCGTGGAAAGTAAAGTTCTTCAAGTGACTGTATGTTTAAAAAGACTTAATGTATTGTTTCCATAACAGTCTGAATTATTTTTCAGGTAGGTCTCCATTAGCTAATAATTTCCTGCAATTCTGGGAGTTGCGTTGGAAATGCAGTCAAATAACTTTTGTACAGTGACAGTCTTCTTGTATTTGTGTTGTTACATTAACCAGAAGGAACTCTTTTTAGAGGCGTGGTATTTTTAACTCTTTGTTAGTGAGGTTTTGGAAGTGCCCTGTGTATAATAAGGCCGTGCATTTCTGGTTTCAGTGAGGTATAATCGCAACGCATCTCAGTGAAACAAATTCCTGTTTGGCAGCTGCATCCTCAAGTAATGGTATAATTTAGTCTAAGCTGTGCTGTACTTCCGTTTTCTGGAAACAAAAGGAGCTGGTGCAATATAAAAGTGTAACTAAGTGTTCTTGAACTATTGTCTAACTTGACTTAGTCAGGAAGATCTGTTTTTGTGAATTTGAATAAACTGCTCGTTTCCTTCTTTTAACTCTTAAAGGAGCTTTGTGGAGTGTTGGTGTCTAGAGTGCCTAAATGTTAAAAAGACTGCTTAAAAAGTGCATTGACCTTGATTCTAGAGAATTACTAATTAACTAGAGAAACGGAGTTACAGGAAATCATGATTATCTTGATTAATATTAAGTTAACGGTATTGTTTCTGTAGACTCATTGGAAATGGGAAGCGTTGTGGATGGAGTGGGCAGACTGTTGGTCAGACTCTGCACTTAGTCACAACTGCAGTGAGCTGAGGTAGGAATATCTTACTCAGGTGCGAGAGCTGAGAGAATGGCAGTGGAGAAGGGGAAGAGAAAGGAATAATAGCTTTTTAAGTTAGGCCTTAAGAGTAAGAAATGTGTTCCTGAAGCTGTGCCTTCGTACAAATACTAGTCAAAAAAGAGGGTATTTGAGCTTCTCTACAAGTTGATCTGCTTTCTTCATATTAAGGTGACTTTTTTTTCTGTAAGGGATGAAGATTGATGTCAAGTTAAATTTAGGATGTCAGTTATACTGAAGTGAGATAATTAATTGCCCAAGGAAGTGGAGCAGAGTTAAGAACTGAATGAAGGTAGTGGCTTAGTTTCCAAAACTGTCTTGTTGGATAAATGGGCAGGGAATCTAAATTAGGGATGTGCTTCGCTTTGAATTGTCTTTCAGATGTGTTTTTTGTAGGTAAATACAGCCACTGAGGTATGCGTATTTGGAGTTTGTAACTTGTTAGTGTTGAAAAGAAGCAAAACTAAAACCAAAATATCTCTTTCAACCCCAAGAACATTGTTCATCAGTTCACACTGCTTCAGGAGGGCTTTAGCATACAATCATGCATTAAAACTACTACATGAGGGAGCTATGTTAGTTGAACCTTCAGAATTACCAAAGCAGTCAACTAAGCTGCTTATAAAATTGCTTTGCTCTTTGACTAAAGAGCTGTGCAACAGTGGTCGCTGCCTCTTACTTCGGGAGCGTGCATCTGCTGAGCAGTACCTCTGAGAACTGGTAAAACATGAGATTGTGTTGGTATACAAAAGCAAAAGTGAAGCACGACTTGAGTTCATATTACAGTTAAGTCTGGAGATGGAAGATACCAACCACTAAGTGCTGTCTGGTCTTGAATCATGAGGCCAAGAGATGCTTCTGCAAACCTCATGGGACAGGGAAGATCGCCTGCTCCATACTCGTGTCATTAAAAACAACGGAGAGGCCACACAGAAGGCAAAGCCAGTAAGTGCTGGCTGACTGCTCCTCCTGGCTGCAGAGCTGAGGTTTTCTCGAGTGACTTCATTCAAGACGTGTAAAGATTTTGTTGCATTGTCTTCTCAGTGTTTTCTTGGCAATTGATGATCAACATCTGAAATGCTGGAGGGTTCCAAAGAGGGAGGAATGAACTGACAGAGCACATGTGCGTGAGATAGGAATGAACTAACTGGCTTGAATGAGTGAAGGGACTGAGGGAGCCCCCCACCACCCTCGGAAATCAACTCTTCTATCTGGGGCATTGGTCCTAAGGTGCGTACTTGACCAGAGGCTGGCTGTTGATAGTACCTGAGCAAGTGATACTAGTATCAAAAAACAAAAGCAAAACAACTTTATACTTCTAAAGTATAGAAGGAAATTTTACAATAAAAATATTTCCAATTACCAACTCCTTTATTTTATAAGTGCTGCAAAAGGCTTGGACTGTTTCACACGGTCATTTTAGAAATGCACATTCTCCTTTGTGTTTGATTCATAACTGTAAGGCATTGAAACGGATCCACCTTCTTTTTTTCCCCCAGAGGAATACAACGTGCTTGGGGGCTGGCCTTTGTCTGTCATGCATTCCCACCATGACAGATTTAGCAAACTGCAGCTGAGAAGTTAGTCTAGTTCATACTTTCTCCTGCTTGTGTTGGGAGAAAGCTATTGTTTTCACTGGATCACTGGCATGTTAATTATTTTGATGCCAAAACGCAAACAGTTTAGCTGTTCTTCGCATTTCCAATCAAAGAATGCAGGCAAGGACAAACAGAAATCCTAAAAAAGACCTTATTATAGAGTCTCCGCAGCAGCGCAAGGATGCAGGTCTTTGTGAAGCAGAAGCGGACAGTCCTGTGGTAGTACCGGTAAGAACTGTTTGAACAAGCTGTCCCTACCCTCTAGTAATTTCAGTTCTGTTGGAAAAGCTGCTTAATGAGAAGTTCCAATGCACTTACTTGTGTAGGTGTATTTCAGTTTTGCATTCTGTTCTTTGTGTATTGCTTGCCTTTTTAAGTAATTTTTACAGTTCTGGTTCAACGCTGGTTCCCTCAGAGTGTGATTTTGGACTTACTATTTTCTTACTAGCTGCTTTTCGGTGTCTGTGCCATCCAGTGTAGCTGTATAGTACTTCAAACCTAGTGTGAATACTACTTGCGTTTCAAAATCCATTCTAGCAATTAAAGTATACCTGAAATCTCCAAAGATTGTGTGTGTAATGGTAAAATTTTATTTAAATTTTCTAAGATCTGTCTAAATTCAGTTGTACTTAAGCTAAGGGTGTGTTTCTCCATGTCTTCAATGCACATTGTTGGGGAATTTAAAGTTTTAAAGTGACTTGAAGTGAGGGGGAAGGGGATATTCCTGTATGTAAAGGAGATAATCAAATAAAATCTTTTTTTATATATATATTGCTACACGCTAGTTCTGTTGGAGTTGTAATAGCACAACAAGAGAATGTAATAAGCAAGCAGAATGTATCCACCAGCTGACTACAGCCGGGGCAATAAAACTCTTCAACCAACAGAGCAGGGTTGTTAAACATGTATCGGTAGGAAGAGGCACATGAATCATTCTTACTAAAATCCCAATTTTACTTAATGATATCTCATACCTAATTGCTGTATAAAAGGCTGAAAGTCTTTCTCTTCCCGTGTCTGGCTGTAGTTGAATTTAGTGGGAGCTGTGATCCCAACCTTTGTCCCCCAGCCCTGATTTAAGTTCCATACTGTGTGCATTTAAGGCTCAAACATTTTGGCATATGTACTAATGTACATCTGTAGCTTTATGGGAATTGTTACTGTACATAGTTGGAAGCTTACATGTGCGTTTGTAAGACAAAGTTTCTTTTCCTTTGCACTGTTTTTTTTTTTTTTAGTTTCCCTCTACTCAGAGCAGTTGTTAGTAAAACATGTTTTTTCTGCATGGGTGTGTTCTGATTTCAGGGCCAGATTTTCATCAGTACAATATGAGCTAATCTTGTGTGTGCTTTCCTGACTTCGGAATGTTTAACTTTATTTAGAACTGTTTTTATTCCCCCATGAATACTCAGAGAGGATATTTAGTGTTTCTGCAGATATGTGGAGTACTGCAGTCGTTCAGGCTGTATGCACTTAAAAAAAAGAAAGAATAAAAGGTTACTGTGTTAAATCATAACCATTTACGAAGGTTATCCTTTTAATGTCCCAGATACTGCTTAATTGTAACATTCATGGGTTGATATACCAGCAGCGTTTCCCCTCTTTTTTGCTGTTTTCAGATAAAGTGGATGCATTGAAAACAAAGGTCAATATTTTAAGGGAGAACACTTAGTTTCCACATAGTTCACATAAAAAATGTCTTTGTTTTCCTTCCAGTTGCTAATTTTGTCTTAATCTGTTGCATATATAGACAAGTGTATATACGGCATATAATTATAGAAGGTACGATACCCGTTTTTGCTTTTTTTGGGGGGAGGAGGAACTAGATGAAATGGTGCAAGGACACACTGCACTGCGTGCACTGCCTTCCTACCTCAGACATCCTGTGATTCTCTACCTATTGCTCTGCTGTCTTTCCTGCATTGACGCTCAATACCAAGATGAATTAAGTCAGGCTTCTATGAAAAGTGTTTAGAAAAAAAAAAAGCCTTTAGTTTTTAACCAAAACTTTTTATTCCCTGGTTAAGTTTCCTCTAAAATATTAATCTTCTTACTGTAATTTTTTCCCCAAGAATGATAGCAGAGAACGCGGTAAGTTCAGATAATGGAATCATATGCTATTTTCAGAGAGCTGAAGTGTCTGCGCTCTTGTTTTCCTGTGGTTCAAGTTAGATCATGTCATATATTTACTTTTGAGGTGCACAAGCAAGAAGAGCCTATGGAAAAAGCATGTAGATTTTCTGGGTGGTGCCCTTTCTTGGGATGAGCTGTTGTTACACTAGCTGCTGTACAAGTCACCAGATTAGTACACATGCTGTTCAGCTGCACTTTGATAGTGATTCACAAGCAGTAGCTGCTTATCGAATCAGGAGATGTTTCTGGGAAGCCTGAACTACTTCTTGGAAATAAACTGGAAGTATAAAATGTAAGATGTCTGAGTCTCACAGAGTAGCGCCTAAGTGTAAATCCATTGTTTGAGGTTTCTGTGCTGATTGGAGAACTTAGCAGGGCACAACATGCTTACGTTGGGTCTGAAGGTAAATAAAATTACAGAGGAGGCTAGAAATGTAATAACTGGAACTGGATCTGTATTAAAAACTTGACATAAATACTGGCAATTCAGAAGCTCTGATCAAAATGTTTGGATTGTGAAAAGTGTTCTTGTTTTTAAATGGACCCAAACCATCAACTGAGTACATCTGATGAATAAAACACAATAATTTAGACTATGCTCATTGAATTTTGGAAAAGCTCCCTGTTTTCTTTGACAGCTCTCTTTTGACAATAGAATGAGAGTTTTTAGACTTTCTATTTAAACAAAAAGAAACATTTTTTGCACAGCGTTTCCTTAAAAAACAATAATTAAAGCTTGTACAACTGTCTATTCTTTGTATGGGTGGTTCTTTGTCTGTAGCTCGAGTAAATACTTCTGGTCCATTTACGTCAGCATGAGAACAGGTGACAGAAAGAGTGCGTTTTGTTCTTTCACGTCTCGCAGGCTTAGAAGTTGTGAGTTTGTTGATGAAACATACTGTTGCTTAAACATATGCATAGTGGTAACGTGGCCTTTACATAGAGCCACGGACAATACTTGTCCAAATATATTAATGATGTTCTAGCAGATTTTTTAATGCGGGTTTTGTGACAGCTGTTCTAAAATGCTTCTTGTTGCTGATAAATTTCCATGCCAATAAGGCACTGGTAATAACAGAGTGAGGCAGTGCAGATCCTTTCCTCTGTTTTGCCTTTGACAAGCACGGCAATGGCTGGCTCAAGTGCTGGACGCCATGAAACCCTGTGCTCTTAGCATCATCTTAGATTACTGAAATAAAAACATTGCTTGTTGCAAATCAATGGGAAAAATTAAGTCTTGTTTGTGAGATGTGGTTTTGCAGTCTTGACCAGCCTGTTTTGTGTGTGTCAGCAGGTCCATAAGTCTTATTCGGTAACACTGCACAAACTTAGCATCTTTTATATTACATGCAGCAACAGACTGGGCAAATCTTTTTTCTGAAAGAAAGCTTGAGAGAGAATGTGCTTCCCTGTGATGTTTTAAGTCTGGCTAAATGCCAAGTTAGCGTGCTGTTTATTGTTTTCTTTTTCGTATCTGCTTTAAGCTGATAAAACATCCTCTTCCTTTTGAATCTGACAAATGACTAAGAAAGAAATGCGTAACTCTGGAGAACCCCAGAGGAGGAAAGTCTTCAAGAGTTTTTATGGAAACAATTATTTCTGTGTCAAGTGCTTCGCTGATTAAATAGGGAGATGGTGGAGCTACATCAGTGTCCCGTTGACTTATAGGAGAGATGTGTGTTCAGGACATCAGCTCCATAGAGCTGTAGGTCCTTTAAAAGCTTGTAGTAAGGTAGGAATTTGTTTTTTTATCTTGTGTTTACTGCACATAAGCAAAATGTGAGCAAAGCTAATTTATTTCTGAAGGTAAAGCAAACTACAGAGGAGGCTAGAAGTCAGATAACTGGAACTATGTCTGTATTAGAAACCTAACATAAATACTGGCAATTCAGAAAGTCTGGTCAGTAATGTTTGGGCTCTGAAAAATGTTCTGGTTTTTAATGGTCCTGAACCATCAACTAGTAGGTCTAGTATTAAATGTGGAGGTTGGTGGCCCTGCCTGTGGCAGGGGGGTTAGAGATTCATGATCCTTGAGGTCCCTTTCAACCTGGGCCGTTCTGTGATTCTGTGAAGCATCTGATGAATAATACAGTGCTTTGTAATTTAGACGGTTTGAGTTTTTTTGAAAACCCCCGCATCATCTTTGAATTTTGCTTATAAATTGAACTTTTTTTTTTTTTTTTTAATTAACCCTTTGGCATTTTGTTTTGATGCTGTGAAACAAGGAATTGTGGGTGGGACTTCTCACTACAACAGAGACATTGGGGTACTGAAGCGTGTAGAAAGAAGGGCAGCTTCACAGCTGGTGAAGGGTCTGGACCAAAAGGCTTATGAGAAGTGGCTGAGGAAACTGAGTGGGTTGACCTCTTCTCCTGTGTAAGTAGTAATAGGGCGAGTGATAAAGGCCTCAAGTTGCACTAAGAGAGGTTCAGTTTGGATATTAGGAAAAATTTCTTCTCTGAAAGAGTGGTCAGGTGCTGGAATGGGCTGCCCAGAAAGGTGGTGGAGTCATCAACCCTGGAGGTGTTCAAGGAGCGTTTAGATGTTGCTCTAAGGGACATGGTTTAGTGGGAAATATTGGTAGTAGGTGGGCGGTTGGACTGGATGATCTTGGAGGTCTTTTGCAACCTCCTTCTGTGACAGGCAGAGACCTGATTTCGAGATGAAGTAATGTTTCTGAGGCATTATGTGGAAATGTTTCAGCTCAATTTTTCAGTTTACAGTATTGATCAGCGCCTAGATGTAAAGTTTTAACAGCTCTTGCCATAATGTATAGTATTTGTGTGTTTTTATCATGTAATTCTTCATAAATACAAATAATTTGGTAATTTATATTCACAACTATTTAACAATGTTATTAGTCTAGTTAGTCAGTAAAAATAATGAGGCCCACCTTCCTCTGAGTTTCTGTAGTTTTTGCTTTTGAATGTGCTTAGAATTTGAAGTCAGTGCAGAAAGAAGAAAATTGTGTGATCAAAAAGGCCTCCATTGCTGGAGAATTCATGCTAGAAATAAATAAAGGTTTTGGAGTGCTTCATCATTCAGAACTCTATTTAAACCTGTGTTACCATCTGACCAGTGAACAGAATGGTTGGCAGGGTAAGTGAAGATTTTTCTCTGTGCACAGCCAGCTGTAGTGCCTTAACAGCTGTACGGTGTTTAAATGTTGTATTAGTGTATAGTAACTGAAGAGAGGTACTCAGGCAACTAAGAGGAAGAAAAATTACGCATGGGAATTCTGGAAAAAAACCTATAGAGAAGAAAGAAAGTGAATTAACCTATTCCTACTGCAGGTTATTGAATTAAAACAAACCTCAAAGCTAAGATTGTTTCAATCTCTGCTGGACCCCGATCAGAGTTCTTTAGACAGTATGAAACAAAATTTAAATATTTTCGGTGGACTAGGAATTGGCTGGCTGAACACAGCCAAAGAGTTGTGATCAGTGGTTCTGTGTCAGGGCGGAGGCCGGTCACAAGCAGTGTCCCTCAGGGGTCCAGTGCTCTTCAACATCTTCATCAGTGACACAGACGATGACATTGAGTGCACCCTCAGCAAGTTTGCGGATGACACCAAGCTGAGCGGTGCAGTCAATACATTGGAAGGAAGGGAAGCCATCCAGAGGGACCTGGACAGGCTGGAGAAGTGGGCCCATGAGGTTCAATAAGGCCAAGTGCAGATTGTTGCACCTGGGTCGGGGCAATCCCAGGTATTTATGCAAACTGGGGGAAGATCTCCTTGAGAGCAGCCCTGCAGAGAAGGACTTGGGGGTCCTGGTGGACAAGAAGCTGGACATGAGCCAGCAGTGCGTGCTTGCAGCCCGGAAGGCCAACTGTGTTCTGGGCTGCATTAAAAAAGGGGTGGCCAGCAGGGAGAGGGAGGTGATTGTCCCCCTCTACTCAGCTCTTGTGAGGCCCCATCTGGAGTACTGCATCCAGGCCTGGGGCCCCCAGTACAGGAAGGACGTGGAGCTCTTGGAGCGGGTCCTGAGGAGGGCCACTAAGATGATCAGAGGGCTGGAGCACCTCTCCTATGAGGAAAGATTGAGGGAACTGGGCTTGTTTAGCTTGGAGAAGAGAAGGCTCCAGGGAGATGTCGTTGTGGCCTTCTAGTACTTGAAGGGAATGTATAAACAGGAGGAGGTACGGCTGTTTACGAGGGTGGATAGTGATAGGACAAGGGGGAATGGTCTTAAATTGAGAAAGGGAAGGTTTAGGTTAGATATTAGGAGGAAGTTTTTCATCCAGGGGGCAGTGATGCACTGGAACAGGTTGCCCAAGGAGGTTGTGGATGCCCCATTGCTAGAGGCATTCAAGGCCAGGCTGGATGTGGCTCTGGGCAGCCTGCTGTAGTGGTTGGCGACCCTGCACATAGCAGGGGGGTTGAAAGTAGATGATCATTGTGGTCCTTTTCAACCCAGGCCATTCTATGATTCTATGATTTTTGTTAATAGTTGAAAATATATAGATGTTTATTCTGCACCTTACTGTGTTTGGGAAAAATAATGATTTCTTCTCTGGGGCAAATAGCTTGCTTTTCTATGTAAGCGGTTGCTGTTACCCATATGATATTGTGTGACATGGTGTACATTTTGAATACTCTCAGGTTTTGGTGTAGAAGAAGTCAAGTTTTGCCAGTATTTTAAGAGCTACTTCTTACAGTGGCTTACAGTTTGTAATTTGTCCTCAGTATATACCTGAATTTATCTTTTTTTTTTTTTTTTCTTCTTCTAGGCAAAACCAAAACTCATAGAACCAATAGACTACGAAAATGTCATCGTTCAGAGGAAAACACAGATTTTGAATGATGCTTTACGTGAGATGCTGCTGTTCCCTTACGATGACTTTCAGGTAATTTAATACCCTGTCCTCCACCTTTTAAAAATCAGATTTTTAGCAGCAGTAGTCATGAGAATTTCATATTTCTTTGTTATTTGATGTTCTCTAGCTTAAAAAAAAAAAAGAAAAGAAAAGAAAAGGAAAAAGTATTTACCATTAGTCCCTTTATACTGCTCAATTATTCTGTCAGGTTATAGTTGAAGAAATAGCACACTTTCTTCATCTATTCAGATTATGAAGTCTACCTCTGCAACTCAGCAATCTTAACTGCTTTTTGAAGTAGGCGATCAATGATTTCTAGATGGTTTCACCCCTTTCTGGAGTAGGAAATCATGTGGTGTTCGTTCGAAAAAAGGATCTGCTTTTTGTCATAGTTTAACTTTTGAAGTGATTTTTTTTCCTCCATAGCAATGAGGGGCATGACTCTGTTAATGCATGTTAATCCACCCAAAAAAATCCGTGTTAATGCACTCCCCCCCAAAAAAAAAAAAAAGAATGTGGCCAGCAGGTTGAGGGAGGTGATCCTCCCCATCTACTCTCCTCTGGTGAGACCACATTTAGACTACTGTGTTGAATTCTGGGCTTCGCAGTTCAAAAAAGACGGGGATCTCCTAGAAGGAGTCCAGTGGAGGGCCATAAAGATGGTAAAGGGCCTGGAGTATCTCCTGTGTGAGGAAAGGCTGAGTAACCTGGGTCTGTTCAGCCTGGGGAAAAGAAGACTGAGAGGGGATCTGATAAATATTTATAAAAATCTGAAGGGAGGTGGGAGGCAAATGGATGAGGCCATGCTCTTCTCCGTGGTGCGTAGTGATAGGACAAGGAGTAATGGCCTAAAACTTGAACATAGGAAGTTCTGTACTGACAAGCAGAACAGTAAAGGTGACGGAGCACTGGAACAGGTTGCCCAGAGATGTTGTGAAGTCTTCTTCTCTGGAGATATTCAAGATGCAGCTGGATGCCTACCTCTGCAATGTATTGTAGAGACCTGCTTTAACAGCGGGGCTGAACTCGGTGATGTCTCGTGGACCCTTCCAACACCTGCGACTCTGTGATGAGCCAGCAATGTGCCCTTGTAGCCCAGAAAGCCAACCATATCCTGGGCTGCATCAAAAGCAGTGTGGCCAGCAGGGTGAGGGAGGTGATCCTGCCCCTCTATTCTGTGCTGGTGAGGCCTCACCTGGAGTACTTCATCCAGATGTGGAGTCCTCAGTACAGGAGTGGCATAGACCTGTTGGAATGCATCCAGAGGAGGTCCACAAAAATGATCCATGGGGTGGAATACCTCCCCTAAGAGGACAGGCTGGAAGAGCTGGGGCTGTTCACCCTGGAGAAGAGAAGGCTCCAGGGAGACCTGAGAGCAGCCATTCAGTATCTGAAGGGGGGCTATAAGAAGGAAGGGGACAGACTCTTTAGCAGGGTCTTTTGTGGTAGGACAAGGTGAAATGGTTTCATACTAAAAGAAGGGAGATTTAGATTGGAAATACGGAAGTATTTTTACATTAAGGATAGTTAAGCACTGGACCAGGTTGCCCAGAGGGGCGATGAATGCGCCCCATCCCTGGAAACATTCAAGGCCAGGCTGGACGAGGCCCTGAGCAACCTGATCTAGCTGTAGGTGTCCCTGTTGATTGCACGGGAGTTGAACTAGGTGACCTTTAAAGGTCCCTTCCAACTTAAACAATTCTATTCCATGATTAAGAAGGCATTGCTGATGGAGAACAGAGATTTCTTATATTATTTATGCTTTAGCAATTTAAGCCTTTTAACCCTATTTTCCATAATCATTTATAGTTTTGAAACCTTAAATCTCAGTATGGTTGCCAGTACCTTTTGAGTCATTTAAATAATGGCGTGTTTTCTGTATTTGCCATTGTGCTTCACATCTGTTTTCTTAAATTTCCTTTTTCCTAACTTGTTGCTGTTACACAATGCAGGGGCAGCTCTTGGTAAGCCTCTACTCACGTGCTTTGTGTTGCCCTCATCCCCCATAAGATCGATTTAAAACAATGAGTTACAATATTTAGAACTGCCTGTACACACACTTTGAACAGTTTATAGGTGGAAGCCATTGTTTAGAAACCTGTTCAAGCCATTTCCTCTTAACAGCATTCTGATTTTATTTTTATGAAGTTCTTCCTCATGCTTAGTTTAAACTGTTTACAATCTAAAAAGCACTTGCCTAAAAAGGAAGTGAAGCCCAGATAATTTCTCAAGACATTAGGAGTAAGGTTAATTTGTTACCAACATGGCCATAAAACTAGCACTTAGAAGGGATTTTCAGTGCTCTTTTATTATTTGCTCTGCAGCAGGAAGATAGCACTTCTCCGATCATCTAATAAAAATGTGGAAGTTATTTAGTTTATAGAGGCAGAGTGATAACACTGCTGAGTTTGTCTCAAAGTTGAAATTATTTTGGGAGAAATTGGAAGCATTTGTAATTAATGTAGCTGACATTTTTTTCAGGTAATGCTTTTAGTTAATTGAAATGTAATTTTGTGGGCATGTTTTTCATACAATCAGTAACAAAAACATACTTTTTAATTGTTATTCATATCTGATTACAAATAATGTTTTTAGAAAATGTTTTTTATAATTTCTCTGCAATTTTCAAATATATTTGGGATTTGTGTAACTTACTGAAACATGTTAAGTACATTGACGTTGCTATTGTGATTCTCATTGCCAAATGATTATGTAACTGACTTATTGTTCTGCTCTAGTAAGCTACAGAACGTAGTTTTCTAATTTTCCAGCAGCTAAGGGTTGAGATTGTAACAGTGCAGACTTGTATTGATTCTAGCAGCTTCTAACTGCTTTGCCATTTTGATTTTTGCTTCAGAATTTTCCCACCATTTTGTGAGACTCATTCAATATCCCGTTATGAATTCACTGTTAATGCCAAATTCAGTTTGTAAACTNTTTTTTTTTTTTTTTTAATTAACCCTTTGGCATTTTGTTTTGATGCTGTGAAACAAGGAATTGTGGGTGGGACTTCTCACTACAACAGAGACATTGGGGTACTGAAGCGTGTAGAAAGAAGGGCAGCTTCACAGCTGGTGAAGGGTCTGGACCAAAAGGCTTATGAGAAGTGGCTGAGGAAACTGAGTGGGTTGACCTCTTCTCCTGTGTAAGTAGTAATAGGGCGAGTGATAAAGGCCTCAAGTTGCACTAAGAGAGGTTCAGTTTGGATATTAGGAAAAATTTCTTCTCTGAAAGAGTGGTCAGGTGCTGGAATGGGCTGCCCAGAAAGGTGGTGGAGTCATCAACCCTGGAGGTGTTCAAGGAGCGTTTAGATGTTGCTCTAAGGGACATGGTTTAGTGGGAAATATTGGTAGTAGGTGGGCGGTTGGACTGGATGATCTTGGAGGTCTTTTGCAACCTCCTTCTGTGACAGGCAGAGACCTGATTTTGAGATGAAGTAATGTTTCTGAGGCATTATGTGGAAATGTTTCAGCTCAATTTTTCAGTTTACAGTATTGATCAGCGCCTAGATGTAAAGTTTTAACAGCTCTTGCCATAATGTATAGTATTTGTGTGTTTTTATCATGTAATTCTTCATAAATACAAATAATTTGGTAATTTATATTCACAACTATTTAACAATGTTATTAGTTTAGTTAGTCAGTAAAAATAATGAGGCCCACCTTCCTCTGAGTTTCTGTAGTTTTTGCTTTTGAATGTGCTTAGAATTTGAAGTCAGTGCAGAAAGAAGAAAATTGTGTGATCAAAAAGGCCTCCATTGCTGGAGAATTCATGCTAGAAATAAATAAAGGTTTTGGAGTGCTTCATCATTCAGAACTCTATTTAAACCTGTGTTACCATCTGACCAGTGAACAGAATGGTTGGCAGGGTAAGTGAAGATTTTTCTCTGTGCACAGCCAGCTGTAGTGCCTTAACAGCTGTACGGTGTTTAAATGTTGTATTAGTGTATAGTAACTGAAGAGAGGTACTCAGGCAACTAAGAGGAAGAAAAATTACGCATGGGAATTCTGGAAAAAAACCTATAGAGAAGAAAGAAAGTGAATTAACCTATTCCTACTGCAGGTTATTGAATTAAAACAAACCTCAAAGCTAAGATTGTTTCAATCTCTGCTGGACCCCGATCAGAGTTCTTTAGACAGTATGAAACAAAATTTAAATATTTTCGGTGGACTAGGAATTGGCTGGCTGAACACAGCCAAAGAGTTGTGATCAGTGGTTCTGTGTCAGGGCGGAGGCCTGTCACAAGCAGTGTCCCTCAGGGGTCCAGTGCTCTTCAACATCTTCATCAGTGACACAGACGATGTCATTGAGTGCACCCTCAGCAAGTTTGCGGATGACACCAAGCTGAGCGGTGCAGTCAATACATTGGAAGGAAGGGAAGCCATCCAGAGGGACCTGGACAGGCTGGAGAAGTGGGCCCATGAGGTTCAATAAGGCCAAGTGCAGATTGTTGCACCTGGGTCGGGGCAATCCCAGGTATTTATGCAAACTGGGGGAAGATCTCCTTGAGAGCAGCCCTGCAGAGAAGGACTTGGGGGTCCTGGTGGACAAGAAGCTGGACATGAGCCAGCAGTGCGTGCTTGCAGCCCGGAAGGCCAACTGTGTTCTGGGCTGCATTAAAAAAGGGGTGGCCAGCAGGGAGAGGGAGGTGATTGTCCCCCTCTACTCAGCTCTTGTGAGGCCCCATCTGGAGTACTGCATCCAGGCCTGGGGCCCCCAGTACAGGAAGGACGTGGAGCTCTTGGAGCGGGTCCTGAGGAGGGCCACTAAGATGATCAGAGGGCTGGAGCACCTCTCCTATGAGGAAAGATTGAGGGAACTGGGCTTGTTTAGCTTGGAGAAGAGAAGGCTCCAGGGAGATGTCGTTGTGGCCTTCTAGTACTTGAAGGGAATGTATAAACAGGAGGAGGTACGGCTGTTTACGAGGGTGGATAGTGATAGGACAAGGGGGAATGGTCTTAAATTGAGA
>JACDJE010000293.1:20366-209497 GCA_016647715.1 Pavo muticus | reverse complement strand
CAGGGTCGCCAACCACTAGACCAGCCTGCCCAGAGCCACACCCAGCCTGGCCTGGAATGCCCCCAGGGATGGAGCATCCACAACCTCCTTGGGCAACCTGTTCCAGTGCATCACCATCCTCTGTGTGAAAAACTTCCTCCTAATATCTAACCTAAATCTCCCCTGACCTGGTAATCTCTTACTGTTCTCCAAATGTGCTGTCAGAAGTAGCTGTAGCCCTCAAAATTACCAAAGAAATATGTCAGCAGGGATGGAGCAGAAAGCGCTCTTCAACCTTTGTCAGTTTTCCCAGAGCAGGACTGTTCTTCTGTCAGCTGATCGAATTATATGAAGTGTTCCACCTAAGTCCATTTGCCATCGTCCTGAATTTGGTTGGCTGAGATTATGAATCCAGTTTTCTCTCCTTTGTAGATATTTGTAGCAGCTAATTTACTTTTCTGAAAAGCATGATTTTTGTCATGCTTTGTGTTGATCGTGAAATGCAAATAAGTAGGATTGTACTTCTTTTTTTAAAGTTTTGAGTTTCTTTGTTTCCTTAATGCTGTCATACTCAAACTATAGCAAGTTTTGCTTTTCTCTAGTTTCCAGAACACCCTTTACTTACCTACTGATTCTGAAGATTTTTTCAGTTTCTGCCCAGGTAGGGTGTGGAGTCTCCTTCTCTGGAGATATTCAAGACCTGCCTGGACGCCCACCTGTGCGACCTGGTGTAGGGAACCTGCTTTGGCAGGGGGGTTGGACTCGATGATCTCTGGAGGTCCCTTCCAACCCCTACGATTCTGTGATTCTGTGCTTTTCACAAGCTTAAGTTCTGAGTTTTCTCTATGACTTCACTCTGACCAGTTTACTTCCTAACTTGTTCTCATCAAACTTGTGAGGACAGTCATTGTATGTTCAGGGATTTTTTTTGCTGTTTACTTTGTGGAGCTCGATTTCATTCCCAGTAGTTGGGCTGTCTAAACTTTGAGCACTTGTGTGTTTTGCAGTCTGTTATTTTGTAGCTGTCTGTTTTTGTTTCACTATGGTCCCTACATAATGTGTTTGTTTTATTACTATCATAGAAGTACTTTTTCCCCACCTGGAGCTTCACCCATTAATCTTGCTAACCTCAGTTAAAGTTCTGTCAGCCTTAATCATTTGAGGTTATGACTCTTCTATTCTCTTGCCTCCTTGTAATACTCTTTCTCCTGTCCTTTGAGTACTCTTGTATGGGATTTTGTGTCTCTTCATAATTTACTGTATTATTCCAAATCACTTGCATTTCATTTACTAAACAGTAAAATGGCTTCTTAACAATCTTCATGAATCACGTTGTTATCATAAGCTCAATAGCTGAAATGGGTAATGCTTATGTTAACTGCACAGCTGGTAGATTATTAAAAGAAACCTTAACCTAAAACCCTACTAATGGCCATTTTGCAATGAGATACCTTGTGTCTAGTTTTTCAGAATACCTAACCTGAGTACTATCTCTATTCTTACAGTGAAACTTTTTCTCAGTACAGATTAGGTTTGCTTGTAGCAAAGACTACATAAGTGCGTTCCTACTGAAGTTAAATATACCATTACAAAGTTACTCTGTTTTTATGTTGAAGGCATTTTGGTGCTTAGCTTTCAGCTTTCTTCCTTTTGACTTTGAGTTGAGTGGATTTAGAACACTTTCACTTAAAACTTTTGAGTTTTAGTTAATGCAAGTGAAATACCTCTGGACATAAATATCATGTCAGCTTTACAGAAATAGAAGTAAACCTAGGGTTTTTCAAGAAGGCCCCTCGTGAGTAGAAGGAACAAGCAAAAAAGTCCAAGCATTTTAAAGGACAAAGTAAACTGATGAAACACATTTTTTTTTTTTAAATGCTCAAATAAATATTATTAACTTTTTTTCCTTTGAAATCTATTTCATGTTTTTCTTTGAGTCCTTAGCTGAGTTATCAAAGTCAATAATCCAACAGGTGTTGGCAAGGAGTATGTGGTGTTGCAGTGATGCTTTATGTTTTTTCTTTGTTGTAGCTGCTGAGACCAGTGTAGAATAACAGTACTGTCACTAGGCAGACAATTTATGGAGAACATTTTCAGATAGCTCCCAATGCTTAGTCACCTCCAAAGTGTAGAGAAAAATATGTTACAGCCCTGTTTAAAAACATAAGAGGAGGAAAAACAAAAGCTGAAGATTAACAAAACAAAGCTAGGGCTCTCAGGCATGTCTGATTGGCTTCCAGACAGACCACATGGACTTGAAGAATGTTGTATGTTGGCCAGCTTCTCTCTCACCTACATCTACTATATTCCTTTCCTCTGAAATACCTGCATGTGGATCCTGTTGTTCAGTGTAGAATTGCTCAGGAACAGTTCATATGTGTACTCAGGGTGGTTGAAGCGCTGCCTTTATTTTTTTGCTATAGATACGTTGGCGCTGTCACCATATTTCCCCGAATGAAGTGAATAATTTCGACAACTGCTTTGGTGTGTGATTTATTTAAAAAACCACCAAATAAAAATTGAAGTTCAAATTAAATACTGTGTGTATGAAAAACTTGCCTATCCTTTTTACTGTGATAAAGCTAAAGACTGTCTGCAGTTGATATATAGTTTGCAGCAGTGACTTGTGATTAAGCTGTGACCTGGAATAGGGTCAGCCACCATTGCAGCACATTTGTGTTTGTTTTAAATATATAAGTACGCATTGTGTTAAGACACCCTAGAGCAAAATCCTTGACTGGTCCTTACTTCCACATGAAAGCAGGTTTGTCTTAAAAAGAAGCCTGTTCATCTTGCTGTTACTTTGCCATAAGGAATCTGGAAGGAGGACTAAAATGTATCAGAAGATTCAAGGGGGAATGGTTTTAAACTGAGATGGGAGGTTTAGGTTAGATGTTAGGAGGAAGTTTTTCACACAGGAGGTGGTGATGCACTGTAAGAGGTTGCCCAAGGAGGTTGTGGATGCCCCATCCCTGGGGCATTCCAGGCCAGGCTGGATGTGGCTCTGGGCAGCCTGGTGTAGTGGTTGGCGACTTGCCCATGGCAGGGGGATTGAAACTAGATGATCATTGTGGTCCTTTTCAACCCAGGCTTTTCTATGATTCTGTGATAAGATTGCACACCATAGGCAGGTACTCCTGGGCTGTGTGACTCAGTAAAAAGTATTTTCCGACCTGGCCTCCCTGTGAAACCTAAGTGCACTGTGCTGCTGTCCTAAATCTCTCGAAACAGCTCAGAAAGTGGTGTCAGTGAGAGCTGGATTATGTGCTTCAGCAGTGCATGGGAATCCTAGCTGCTGTTAGAAGCTGTCTTCCTTAGTTTGATAACACAGTAGCGGAAAGGTTTTGATCTTCTTGGAGAGCATGAGACAAACGTCTTGTAGTTACTGATGTTTCTGTAAATCAAATGGCAATTTTGAGCCCGGAGAGCTGTACAACACATCATTTGTACAAAACACTTCAACAAATGTAGATGCCAGGAAAAAATTGTAGAAAAAATAGTTTTTTCTTCCTGCTTTTTCTTCTGGGTTTATACTTATTATGTATATAAATGCTTGCATTTTAAAGTATTGTTGTTCTGGTGCTTTAGTAATTATCCTTCTAAGGATTGGTTCTAAATAAAGTGATTGCTGCTTGCTGCATTTCCTGTCTTCTAAGAATTATTGCAGCTGAAGGACATCTTGACAAAGAGGCAGTATGTATTATATCAGTTAATAATGTGTACAAATTTGATAAATTCTTCTGGCTTGTAACTGATCTTGCTACAGATAAAAAGATAACAAGCTTTTTATGTGAGAATAACTAGAAAAAGTCCTTAGTATTGTGTTGGTAGTTGTGTAGCAGGAGAACAGCAGCAGAAATTGCACAGGTATGTACCACCAGCTCAGTTCCACCGAGTTCCACTATAGTGCAGGACTGGGCAATTAAGTTCATGGCTTTCCCATNTAAACCTTCAAGTGATTTCTCCTCAGTGATAGCTACTGTTAATCTAAATAATTCTAAGATAAATCTGAATGTGATACACAAGGAGGGAGGAGTGCTGTAGGGAATTCAAGAATTTCAATGATTTTCTGCAGAACAAGCTGCTTTACAAATATTAATGTTATATTTTGAAATAGAAAGAACATGTTTTTGAGCTGTTAGATGCAGTGTTTTTGAGCTGTTAGATGCAGTATTTGTGTGCATGTAAATCTGTTAACAGAACGCAAAATTTTGTACCGCATGACTTCTAACAACAGATTTTGTCAGTTTTATGTTACCTCATTCAAAGCCAAGATAAATCAGTACTTTTATGTTTTAGCAATATGGGTGGAGTAAGACGGTATTTCCTGTGTCCTAGTCCAGGGTGATTGCTTTTCAACAGCTGAAAGCGTGTTAAGCATAAATCTAAGAGAAAGGAGTTCTTAGTTTCTCCATCAAAGTGCATGCAAAATTCAATATTCTATTTTAGTAATCCATCTGTCTTGTAATGCTGAGCTTTCTAAAGTGTCAGTCATGTTTTCAGCTGCAGTGAAATGCTGCTTTAACTTTTCAGACAGCTGAGGGTGGTTAATCCAGATGCTGAGTGTATTCACCACTTTCTGGTTTTATGTGATACACGTCTATATGATAATATCCTATTGAAACATCACTTATTACAAAAGGCAGCATTGCAGAAGAAAGGAAGTGTACAGAATTTTCAGAGATCACTGAGTAATCATAATTGTTCATAAAAAGCCATATCTGAGAAGGTTTTTTTTGTGTATGTGTGTCTAGGGAATGCTGTTATAGAGTTGATTGTTTTCCAATTAATATTGATATTTGGCTTCCATTAACATAGTGCATCAAAACCTACAATTCAGACTGGCACGTTGTTAACTATAAATATGAAGATTACTCAGCAGAGTTTCGACAGCTTCCAAAGTAAGTATGTTAGCCACTGATATAATACAGACTTAAATTTGATGTGTGTAACCAGTTATATGCTATACCAATGTTTAGTTAAGACAATAAGGGTTTCTAGGATGGAATTAATATGGAATGTGAAGTTTTAAGACCTTGTTACACCGTTTTCTGGGAAGATACCTTACTAGCATTGCCTTATTCATAGGGAGGTCATTACAAGAATTTCTGTCATTGACAGGTCATAAATAAATATGAGAATAAAAACAAACTCATGTAATAGCTGAAACTTAATGGTAAAATGGTGATTTATTGTTTTTATAGTTTCAGAGGTTGCTTTTAGAGCTCTCCTTAGGAGCTTAAGGAATAGAACCTAGACTAGACAAATAATTATAGGCTATTAACTGAGAGGGGTGGACACATGTATTTTCAAATGTTGTGCTAATACTCTGTATATATGCCCTTAACAGGCAGACAGTTTTTTAAGGGTTGTCTAGAAATCCAAGAAGAAATGTGAGCATTGCTTTTCTGAAATCATGTTCATTTTTTCCATGTTTAAACCTGTATTCAATGAAAAATAGTTTAAAAGGACTAGCTTTTTTTGTGTGTGTATGCTCATCCTTGATACAGGCATGCAATAAATATCGCATCAACTCACAGCTGCTTAGATGCAATTAACTGTGATGTTATGTGCCTCTTTCAGAGAAGTTCTTGGATAAAAATAGAACTGCAGATTTAAATACGCTTTCAGCGCAAAGGGAAAATCACTGATTTAGTTCTCAGTACATACTTGATCAAATTCAGTTTTGCTTTTAATGATTAATATTCATTTTTATGTTTGCATTAATCGTTAATAAAAGCTGTAGAAATTGTTGGAACAAAGGCTTTATGTAAAGTTTATGTGGAGATGATTTGATTTCACAAGCAGATATTATTCCCATTAGTGAAAAGCTTTGCTATATTTATGGCATGTAGATGGACCTTCTGATGACTTCCTTCACATTCCAGAAAGCTTTTTGACAGAGAGATGGAGAAGGAGGAGCCTCCACTGTTCTTTTTTTAAATTCATTTCTAAAATGTCCCTTTTAAATTGACAAACACAGCAACAGCATTGCTTTTGCTCTCATTTGTTTTTCCCTTCCTAAATCCAGATGACCTTTTGCATTGCAGTTTGTTACAGATGATAATTATTGCACCTAAGAATTGCAGCAAACAAGAAGGTATTTGTTTCTCCTCAGTTATACAAAGAGACAATGACTAGCAGAACAATAGAAAGNTGGAAAAAAAAATAGCCTATGTATATTCATGCTGTGGGTGTATGACAGTCACAAATTTTCTCCTTTTTCTCACCATCACTTGTGTTTTCTAAGAGAAGCAGCAAATTGGTTTTCTGACTGCCAACAAATTGAGCTTCACCTTCAAACTTCTGCTAAAGATGGTAGATAATAAAATCTATTGAATCACTTTTGATTACTGAAAAACAAAAGAACCGTGTTTGATTATAGACGTGGAGTTCATGGATATTCAATATGGTGAACACCTGCTTAAATAAAATGAGTGAGATTTTTGTATTTGATTAAAAAATAGAGAAATAAAATTGAGGTTAAAATCAAAATGACCATTGGGACCACTACCAAAGCGGCTGTGTGATTCACGTCAGTTCCAAACTGTATGTAGAAATCATGCTAGGTGACCAGGTATGTTTTTGCATGTTTCAACATTTCTTTTTATAAATATTTTACACTTCAGGCTCTTGTTTGAAAACAAGTATTTTAAAGTTGATATGGTTCTAAATGAGCACATTTTCTTAATAAGGAACATGTTTTGAGAATTCAGAGAACTTAATCAGGCATGCAGTAATAGTGTTTAGCAGTTACCCTATTGCAGGTGTTTTTAACTGTGTATTTTAAGATTTATTGGTCCCATAGTGTTGCTTTTCTTTTTTGTGCGTGTGTTTTTGGTTTTGTTACTTCAGCTCTCGTACTCAAGCAGTTAGCATTGTCACTTTTCAGTAGAGTGCTGGAGCAGATGACTGACTTGACCATGAACATAGGCTACCTTTTCTTTCCTTAAACCTTTACTGTATTTCCAACTGTAAAAGCCATCCTCAGATAATGGGAAGGGCCTTTGATAACAACAAAACCATCACCTCATAGATCAGTCTCAGCAGGGACAATTTATGATGATATACTGATGGATGTCCCTTCTTCTTGACCATTAGTATGTGGAGTTTTTTGGGTTGTTTTTCTTTTCACATTTTTCTCAGGTTTGTGGTACTGCGATGCTTGAAGTATGGGTAACAAGTGAGGGATCACAGCTCCATTCCAAACACAGCCCATGGGAGCTCACTTGTCCATCTCTGATGACATAAACTGATTTTTTTTTTAATGTTTTCTGAACTGTACAAAATCATTTCTGTTGTGCACTCACTTACTTGTGGGCCAGAAGATTCTGTAAAGTTTTCATCTTTTACACTTCCTAGTTTAAAGTGCCCAAGGCTTAGCATAGTGTTAGTTTTTGAAGCAGAATTTCATAGTCACAGTGACATTTCCTGTTCTCTGTCAGCTGTTCTTCTCTGAACTCTGGCATAGACTGAGAGTAAGTTCTGGTTTGATAAGCATGCTTTGGCTGACAGAAGGGCATAACGGGTCAAGGCTTTCTTTCTCACCTTCAGTTTAATAGCATAAGTCTCTAATTTTTGCCAGCTGAGATCTGCAATTGAACTATTCTTCTTATTTTGGTATGAAGCTGCTATTTGCTTGAGCAGTAGTTTTTATATGTAGCAATAACACTACCCTAATGTCTGTGTTCAATTGTCTTGAGTGTCAATCTTGTCACCTTGATCTTGCTGTGAGGGAAGGAACAAGTTGCTAATGTTTGAATGGAACTAAATTCTTGTTAAGTGTCTGCTCTCCTTTCCCGTATTCACAGGATGTTTGCTGCTGAGCTTCTCTGTCTATAGCCATATAACTTGAGTGCTATCATACTGTATCATCTTTCCTTTACTTGCAAGTGTCATTGATTTTGTTGTTGTTGTTTATCAGACAGCATTATTGAAACGACAGAGTCGATACATTCACTCAACAGTTCCTGAAAATGCAGAGAAGGAAGCTCAGAGCTTGTTTGTTACTGAGGTAAAATTGTAATGTTATGTGTTTGTGTCTAATAGCAATATTATATTTGACCTGTATTTCTTTTGCTTCATTTATCGTTAGGAAAAAAAACAGAACAAAAATACTCTGGAAAAAAAAAAGTTGCCATTCAGCTCTCAATATTTTGTTTTGAAATCTAGTTCTCTAGTTTTGTCAAGGGGAAATTTCCAGGAAAAAACAAGTATTTTCTCTTTCAGTGACTAGATAAGGATTACAGGATAGCTGTGAATAGTGTTGCTTGTATCATTGACTTTTGAGGATGGTTCTCCTCCCACATTCTCTTACTCTTCATGCTTCTGATTTTGCCAGTTGAATGGGTGATGCACATGCATGATATTGATGGCGTTATTGAACCCGAATGAATCAATGTGACTTACTTTTTTATGTTAAACTGTTTAATTCCAGACATTTTCAGTTTATTCACAATAGTCCTATTGTTTGCTGGAACAGAGGTATTCATAGTATTAATGCTGGCAGAGGCCAAAATTAATCCTTCATCCTCAGTTTCTGTGCTACATGTAGAAAAAAGCACATTCTCAAACTTAGTTTCTCTTAATCATTTTTTGTTTTGGCATTCCCTTGGTTCTGACTGTTACACAAGATACTTTGTGTCTTGTTGAGGCCTCTTAGGAGCAAAAGGCTTAAAATTTTTGTCTTTTTTATATTATCTACTGTTTTTTCTACTAATANCTGTCTATAGCCATATAACTTGAGTGCTATCATACTGTATCATCTTTCCTTTACTTGCAAGTGTCATTGATTTTGTTGTTGTTGTTTATCAGACAGCATTATTGAAACGACAGAGTCGATACATTCACTCAACAGTTCCTGAAAATGCAGAGAAGGAAGCTCAGAGCTTGTTTGTTACTGAGGTAAAATTGTAATGTTATGTGTTTGTGTCTAATAGCAATATTATATTTGACCTGTATTTCTTTTGCTTCATTTATCGTTAGGAAAAAAAACAGAACAAAAATACTCTGGAAAAAAAAAAGTTGCCATTCAGCTCTCAATATTTTGTTTTGAAATCTAGTTCTCTAGTTTTGTCAAGGGGAAATTTCCAGGAAAAAACAAGTATTTTCTCTTTCAGTGACTAGATAAGGATTACAGGATAGCTGTGAATAGTGTTGCTTGTATCATTGACTTTTGAGGATGGTTCTCCTCCCACATTCTCTTACTCTTCATGCTTCTGATTTTGCCAGTTGAATGGGTGATGCACATGCATGATATTGATGGCGTTATTGAACCCGAATGAATCAATGTGACTTACTTTTTTATGTTAAACTGTTTAATTCCAGACATTTTCAGTTTATTCACAATAGTCCTATTGTTTGCTGGAACAGAGGTATTCATAGTATTAATGCTGGCAGAGGCCAAAATTAATCCTTCATCCTCAGTTTCTGTGCTACATGTAGAAAAAAGCACATTCTCAAACTTAGTTTCTCTTAATCATTTTTTGTTTTGGCATTCCCTTGGTTCTGACTGTTACACAAGATACTTTGTGTCTTGTTGAGGCCTCTTAGGAGCAAAAGGCTTAAAATTTTTGTCTTTTTTATATTATCTACTGTTTTTTCTACTAGTATACTTCAAGCTTGTATTTTAACACCTGAAACAACAAGTGTGTGTCTGTTGTAATTTTAGGAAAGCTGACAGTTTCAAATAGCTTAATCTGTTTTAAACCTTCAAGTGATTTCTCCTCAGTGATAGCTACTGTTAATCTAAATAATTCTAAGATAAATCTGAATGTGATACACAAGGAGGGAGGAGTGCTGTAGGGAATTCAAGAATTTCAATGATTTTCTGCAGAACAAGTTGCTTTACAAATATTAATGTTATATTTTGAAATAGAAAGAACATGTTTTTGAGCTGTTAGATGCAGTGTTTTTGAGCTGTTAGATGCAGTATTTGTGTGCATGTATATCTGTTAACTGAACTCAAAATTTTGTACCGCATGACTTCTAACAACAGATTTTGTCAGTTTTATGTTACCTCATTCAAAGCCAAGATAAATCAGTACTTTTATGTTTTAGCAATATGGGTGGAGTAAGACGGTATTTCCTGTGTCCTAGTCCAGGGTGATTGCTTTTCAACAGCTGAAAGCGTGTTAAGCATAAATCTAAGAGAAAGGAGTTCTTAGTTTCTCCATCAAAGTTCATGCAAAATTCAATATTCTATTTTAGTAATCCATCTGTCTTGTAATGCTGAGCTTTCTAAAGTGTCAGTCATGTTTTCGGCTGCAGTGAAATGCTGCTTTAACTTTTCTGACAGCTGAGGGTGGTTAATCCAGATGCTGAGTGTATTCACCACTTTCTGATTTTATGTGATATACGTCTATATGATAATATCCTATTGAAACATCACTTATTACAAAAGGCAGCATTGCAGAAGAAAGGAAGTGTACAGAATTTTCAGAGATCACTGCGTAATCATAATTGTTCATAAAAAGCCATATCTGAGAAGGTTTTTTTTGTGTATGTGTGTCTAGGGAATGCTGTTATAGAGTTGATTGTTTTCCAATTAATATTGATATTTGGCTTCCATTAACATAGTGCATCAAAACCTACAACTCAGACTGGCATGTTGTTAACTATAAATATGAAGATTACTCAGCAGAGTTTCGACAGCTTCCAAAGTAAGTATGTTAGCCACTGATATAATACAGACTTAAATTTGATGTGTGTAACCAGTTATATGCTATACCAATGTTTAGTGAAGACAATAAGGGTTTCTAGGATGGAATTAATATGGAATGTGAAGTTTTAAGACCTTGTTACACCGTTTTCTGGGAAGATACCGTACTAGCATTGCCTTATTCATAGGGAGGTCATTACAAGAATTTCTGTCATTGACAGGTCATAAATAAATATGAGAATAAAAACAAACTCATGTAATAGCTGAAACTTAATGGTAAAATGGTGATTTATTGTTTTTATAGTTTCAGAGGTTGCTTTTAGAGCTCTCCTTAGGAGCTTAAGGAATAGAACCTAGACTAGACAAATAATTATAGGCTATTAACTGAGAGGGGTGGACACATGTATTTTCAAATGTTGTGCTAATACTCTGTATATATGCCCTTAACAGGCAGACAGTTTTTTAAGGGTTGTCTAGAAATCCAAGAAGAAATGTGAGCATTGCTTTTCTGAAATCATGTTCATTTTTTCCATGTTTAAACCTGTATTCAATGAAAAATAGTTTAAAAGGACTAGCTTTTTTTGTGTGTGTATGCTCATCCTTGATACAGGCATGCAATAAATATCGCATCAACTCACAGCTGCTTAGATGCAATTAACTGTGATGTTATGTGCCTCTTTCAGAGAAGTTCTTGGATAAAAATAGAACTGCAGATTTAAATACGCTTTCAGCGCAAAGGGAAAATCACTGATTTAGTTCTCAGTACATACTTGATCAAATTCAGTTTTGCTTTTAATGATTAATATTCATTTTTATGTTTGCATTAATCGTTAATAAAAGCTGTAGAAATTGTTGGAACAAAGGCTTTATGTAAAGTTTATGTGGAGATGATTTGATTTCACAAGCAGATATTATTCCCATTAGTGAAAAGCTTTGCTATATTTATGGCATGTAGATGGACCTTCTGATGACTTCCTTCACATTCCAGAAAGCTTTTTGACAGAGAGATGGAGAAGGAGGAGCCTCCACTGTTCTTTTTTTAAATTCATTTCTAAAATGCCCCTTTTAAATTGACAAACACAGCAACAGCATTGCTTTTGCTCTCATTTGTTTTTCCCTTCCTAAATCCAGATGACCTTTTGCATTGCAGTTTGTTACAGATGATAATTATTGCACCTAAGAATTGCAGCAAACAAGAAGGTATTTGTTTCTCCTCAGTTATACAAAGAGACAATGACTAGCAGAACAATAGAAAGTGTGACCAGATGTGCAAGTTAGGAAAATTGCAGGATAAGAGAGAGATTGTGAAGAAGTATGTTTTTAGTCAGATATTCTTGTAGTTTTTCCTCTTTAGTAGGGAAATAACATCTTTATTTTTGCCGTATGGAATGTGTAACCAATCATCAAATTTCTGGTATCATAGAAACTTTTTCTTTCCTAGTAAAGTGACAAAACCGGAGAAGCTTCCAGTGCATTTATATGAAGTGGATGAAGAAGCAGATAAAGACGAGGTGAGATAACAATAATTCCTTTATTCTGCTTTCAGTAAAGAATATTGAGAATAGGGTAAGCAAAGGTTATAAGTTAAGTGTCAGTAGTCAGTAAGTAAAACCAGATAGTGCATTGAACAGCCTGATTTGGGGGGGGGACAAAGTAGTTACTGTACCTCCTTTCAAATAGCCCTTTATTGCTGAGATCTTAGTTTTAGTAAAACAAGTTTTGACAGATGTTGAAAATGTAGAAGCTTTTCAGTAATGGTGAAGAATAATCTTGGAGCTTTCATAAAGTCTATTTATATTGTTTCTGTGCAGAGTTGAGTAAAATCATAGGTGAACCTGTTCCAACCTGAAAGTACATGCTGAAAAATGCCTAACAATATAGAATACGTGACAGTATAGTCTGAGTTAAAATTAGATTGATAGAAATTTGGATGCAGGATAAGTCCTGAAAATATGTGGTGAAAGTGGAAGCTAATAAAAGTTTTATCAGGGTCTTTATTAGTCTTTATTAAAGTCTTATGCGTTTTCATTTTTTGTCATTGGCGTAGGGAAGCCAGAGGTACCTATACTCTCAAGTAGTTTTCCACTATGTTTTGAATGTGAAAGGCTTTATTCGATAACTGTTTCTGTTATTTTTGTGATTTGTTTAGTTTTTCCACACCCTGTTTCAGTTAGAAGCCAGTTCTCTCTTAAGAGTACTTGAACTCTTGTATCACAGAAAAAAAGAATCAAAATCAAAATAAAATGATTTTTGTGGCTTCTATCCTTGATAATTACTTTGCTTATAAATTCCTTGTGTTTAGAACTGCTGCTTGTGAAATAAAGATAGCTCCTAACAAGTTTTCCTGGATTAAATGTGAAAATGTAGTTGAGGGAGTGTGTCTGAACAGGCAGGTTTCCAAAGAGTCTTGGGATGCCATTTCTCTATTGTTACTGTTAATGTGCACTGTGATATTTGGATGGGCAGATAATTTCATGTATCTGTATCCCAAGTTTTCCAGTCTGTAAGATGAGAATAGTAATGCTCTCTGTTATACTGAATTTATATGGCTCTGGGCAGCCTGGTGTAGTGATTGGCGATCCTGCACGTAGCAGGGTGGTTGAAACTAGATGATCATTGTGGTCTTTTTCAACCCAGGCCATTCTGTGATTCTATGAATTTAAGGAGACTTGTCAGAAGTATTACCTCATTCATGCTAACAGAAGTGTATTATAAAACAATGAGTTAAACATGGAAAAAAAAACATAGATGAAGGTAGGATTTTCTGTGATTGTTACTAGCAAATATGGTTATGGCTAGAGTTAATGTTAAATACTGAGAAAATGGATAGCATGGGTATTGCCAGGTAGTACGTTTCTTCCTTGCAGTGTAAATGTAAGCAGGGGGGACTTCCTGTTTTATTCTGCCCAATTTCCTGTTAGAGCAGGCAGTAACATCATAGCTCTTCCAGAGTTAATAGCTGCTTGAGAAGAGATCAGTTGCTCTTTGTAGAGGAACTTAAAATGTAATCAGAAGAAAAGAGAGATTAATGGGAATAGGATGGTGGAAACGGATTGTTTCCTCCAGGGAAGAATATCTTGCTGGTTAAAAAATGATGCTTCTTTTTTTTTTTTTAATATTCTAATAATTTCAGAAACTGAACAGTCTTTTCTTTCAAATACTTACGTATTTGTTTGCCAAAAAGCAGATGTGCAAATCTTAAGACAAAACACCTTCCAATTTTTTTTTTCTCTGTAGGTTTTTTGAAAGGTGATTTATTAAGGGAATGGTAGAAAAAGACAAAGCTGTAGGTGATTAGAATTGGAGGAAAAACAGATAAGGGCTTATTTTAAGCTTACCCTGTTAAAAAGGGGAGAATTACCTTTGCAAATTTAATTCATGCTATAGAGCCATCAAGATAATGTTTATAAATGGAATTTTTTAAATCAGCCTGGGATATGGGATCCAGATAAGGAGTTGTTTTGATTGAAACAGTCGCTGTTGGAATAAATTTTGGAGCAGTGTTAGTGGGAAAGATCATTAAAAAAGTGAAGCATAATGTCCAGCAGTAATAATAAAAATAAGGAAATTAACTTATCAGCTGGAAACAGGAAGTATGTTTTCATTGTGAAAGTAACGTGTTAATGACTATGAGCTTTGTGTTATTTTGTATTAACAGATGGTAGCCTGGAAAAATTCGGTAGCTTTTTGGCTTTGTAGGCAAGAATTCTACTTTATAGTAATGGTGTAACTAGAGAGGCCCAAATGATGGTCAGTTTTGCTGTTAGGAACCATCGTGCAGTTCAGCAGAGCTGGGAAACAATGCATCTCAGAGACTTTGAACTGGAAAGTCTTAATAGAGACAAATCTGAATTTTTAGTAACACGGGTATTGAAGAAATTCTTGTCGGATCAGGTGGTCCTTTTGTGTCTTATGAAACTAGAGAAAAGATGTGATTTCATTATTACATGCCATGCTGTACAGAACCAAGTTCTGACAATCTCATAATCACTGCATCTTCTTGAACTTGTGGTTTTAAACCATCCTTTCTGAGGGGATAACCCCCACCAGTGTAGCAGGAGAAGCATAGTTGTAAACCCAGTGTCTTCAGTTGTCTTCTTTGTATCTGGATTGTGGTGCGAGAAGAATTAGGTAATGAAGAACAGAGTGAAGAAGGACTAATGAACTGAAGATGTGAAACAAGTAGGCTGCACTGCTTAAAGAGTGAGATTCACGGAGGCATGTGAAAATTTAGTATTTTTAGTCCTTGCTTCTGGGGCACCCGTCAAGCGTTATGAAAGTTGGGAACTACGTCAGCCTTGCTGGACCTGATTTCCTTTCAGGCAGACTATAATTTTTGCAGGAACGGATTGACACAACTTTTGTCTTCTGTTAGCAGGTTTTTCAAGTTCACTTGTGCATATGCCTATAAATATGCAAGCTAGACAGAATAAATAAGCTGTAAATAAATTAACTAGGGACGTCTTACAGAATGTTTCCTGATTTAATTCTAGGAACTAAATAATATTATTCAAAATTTGGTTCAGCTGTTGAACTAATGACTGTGTCACTCATATGTTACTACTTGCTGTGCTACTTTCTCTTAATAACTGAGGAAAGGAGTTAGAAGTAGATGATGGCAGTTGAGGAAGTTTTTGTGGTTTTGTTTTCAGTTGGGCACTCTGCTGATTTTGAATGATTGGTTGTGATGAGAGTTTTTCCTGTAGATGGTTGAAACTTTACAAGTCTAATTAATTAATGCTTTTGTTGTGTCAGAATGGATTATCTCAACTAGAAACCATGGTAAAGTGTCTACTTGGTACTGCTTTTAATGATTGCTTGAATTGATGATTTAATATTTATTATGTGGAAGTTGTAAATCTGTCATTTTGATTGGTTTCAATAATGAAGTACTGCTTTTCAGTAGTTAGTAACATCCTGTGGGTCTGGATGTAGTTCCAAATTCCATGCACTGGCAGATGTAAGTGTTATACAGGCAGTGGGTGTGCTGACTGATACATGCACAGGATCTGCTGTTTTCGTACTTGCCATTACTGACAAATTTGGTCTTATTTGTCTTAGAAAGCTTGGGTTCTGAAATGCGAATGATCAGAATGAATTAAAAAATACAAGAACTTAGTTCTCTGTAAATTATTAAAAAAGAAATGTCTTTGAAGTAATGTGTATTAAAGCAAATGGTTTGAGAAATCTTTTTTGAAGTTTTGGGTAAGCACAATCTCAGTGTTCTTTCTGATAATAGAAATTGCTAATATTTCTTGAAACATGAGATTAGAATACACAAAGAAAGCTTACAGAGTAAATTCTATTGAGCTTTTTATCTTTAGCCTTTCTCAGGGGAATTTATGTTGTCTAGTATTTGGCTATCTAAAGATTTAATCAGCTGTCTATTTGGATCATCCTGCTGGCCATTGAGAAAACCTATGTACATAAGTGGCCATGTTGCATATCAAAAGTTAGATGAGGTCAGTCTCATCCCTCTTCTTTAATTAAAATAGAATTAGAAAGATACATAATTTTATAGAGCATTTTTATCATTACATTTTGAACACAGCTATTCCATCTTTAAAAAAATAGCTTCTGAAATTTGCTGATGTATATCACAGTGTTGGTCTGTGATGCCAAACTTTTTTTCCTTCCTTCCTTCCTTCATCTCCAGGATGCAGCATCTCTTGGGTCTCAGAAAGGTGGAATAACAAAACAAGGATGGCTGTACAAAGGCAACATGAATAGTGCAATCAGTGTGACAATGAGAGTAAGTTTATGAATGTCCTACGCATGATGAAGAATGAGCACCCATATTAAAATACCACTGTGCCTTTGTAAAGTCCATTTTCATGTGCTTTACTTGTAACAAAAATAGCATAGGATGAATGAGAGATTCCTGTATGTGAAGTCTTTCTTTTTAATATACCTAAATAAAAAAATGCATTAAAAATTAAGTGTGTGAGAGGTGAGAAAAGTGTAGTGTTTTAAAAACCTTTCTCGCCTGTGCCCTAGAACGTTAATAGTAGAAAAGGGGCGACCTAGTACAAATTCTTGTTTGTATTGCATCTCTATTTAGAAACCAATGGTTATCACAGTAAATACCTATTTTACATATAATTCTGCAGAGTCGGTTATAAATACCTAGAAGTAAAAAAAAAATCACTTTCAAATAATGCAGTAAAATCTTACTGCAGACTTTTCAGTTAAACATGTTTTTTATGCATTACTGATTTCAGCTTTGTTTTCTAATGATACTGATTTCTAATGATACGTGCAAGTAAAAGCTTTTCTTCTGTAACTGACTGTGGAAATAGCACTTCTGTGTTTTATTACATGAAACTGACTAATACCAGTCTTATAATTCTTTTTCTTTACACCTTTCTTTTCACTAGTCATTTAAAAGAAGATTTTTCCATTTAATCCAACTTGGCGATGGATCCTATAATCTCAATTTCTACAAAGATGAAAAAATATCAAAAGATCCTAAGGGATCTATATTTCTAGATTCGTGCATGGGAGTGGTTCAGGTAACTTTAACTATTCTGCCTGCTCTTAAGTTAATTCTGCATGTTATGTGAAATTAATTTAGAAAAATAAAAAAATACAGATAACTTTGGTCACAGATAAGTATCTGTTATGCAGACAAACAACTGCATATGCTGCAAAAACAGTGAACTAGATTTTAAATTGAAAGAGGCTGAATTTGAAAAATGTTTCTGAAAGCGGCAGAAGTTACTGGTTGGTGTCAAATATTTCTCAGAAATATCAAACAGAATCTTAAGGCGAAGACATAAAATAACACCCTGAAATTATGGCAAAGTAATGACTGCAAAAAAATTAGCGTTACGTTCAGCTACATTTTGTTCTTACATGGGCTGCAAAATGTTTTACATAGCTTCTTGTGTGGGATTTCTGTTGTGGGAATTGTATTAAATTCAGTCATCCTTCCAGATGCTTTCATTTGACCTTTATAACATTACTTGTATGCGCTTTTCTTGATTAAAAAAGAGTTACGGGCTTTGGTAAAAAATGTCTGTAGCAAGTGCCAAAGAAAAGAGATGGTTTTTTTGTGATTCTGTTCCGTATTTACAGTACATCATGTAACTGTTTTGTTGGGCACAGCATACCTGGAAAAAAGCATTGGGTTTTAGAGTTCTGTTAACTTTAGTAGAAATTTAGTTGAATAAAAATCTATTTTTAAAATATTTTTTTCTGCGCATAAAGTTGTTTGAAGATTTATGCAAAGAGATACAACAGCTCTACAGAGGATCTTCTTTCATAAATATTGTAATATGCTTTTGGATGCATATTTTATAGGCACTTCACATAAAAAGTCCTGTAACTATAGTAAATTTATTCATATTGCAAGTTGTATATATAGGTTTACACAAGTTATTTTACTCTACAGTTTCAGCCAGTTCTACTACAGCTACTTTCATTCATGTTTTTGAAACAATCAAACAAAAAACCCAGTTCTTAAACACGTTTGTAGTCTTTGTTTTCCAGTTCTTACAGTGCATCTTTCCTTCTGCTTTTCTGATAGAACTTCTTTTGCTTTGGTGCGTTATAGTAATGTGCTTGTTCAAAATACAGATTGTTTTTGTTAACATATCTGAAATGCAGAATTGTTGGATAAAATAGCTTAATTTGATTTGTGAGTAGATAGAATATAGAGATGTCACCATTAGATCTTCTATTTTATTGTAGAACAATAAAGTCAGACGTTTTGCATTTGAACTCAAGATGCAAGACAAGAGTAGTTACCTTTTAGCTGCAGACAGTGAACTTGAAATGGAAGAATGGATAAACACGCTGAACAAAATCCTTCAGCTTAACTTTGAGGCTGCAATGCAAGAAAAGAGAAATGGAGAATCTCATGAAGGTAAGCAGAGTTTCTTGCAACACTGGCAACAGTGACTACGCACGTGCATTCAGAAATAAAGGCTGCTAAACTTACTTCCTTTTGGTCATAAAAAATTGTATGTCTTTTCATTGTTTGTCGTAATGATAAGAATTTTGGCCGTTTGGCATCAGTATAGCACAGTTCTCTATTAATTTGGCCTGTGTTAAGTCCAGAAGAGAATATTGAGACTGACAGAAGTCTAGTTAACAGAACCCATAGTGAAGAATCATCACCAAGGTAGTTTAAGGAAGAGAGAAAACTGAGGGGGCGCTTGTTTTAAAAAGCATAAAATAGTGTTGAAAATGGAATAATCTATTCTGTGTCTGCTCTAGGCAGAGGAACAGGGCATTGTGGTAACAGTGAGGTACTTAAATGTAACTTTTGTTACCACATTACTCAATCCATAAAGATTGCTTGGGTATAGCTTATTTTCTATTGGAGCCCTTTAAGTATGGATAAGCCAGACATCTGTAAGTAATGTGGTGTAGTTATAGTTAGTATTTGGGTGACCAAACCATAGTCCGTATGTCTTCTTATGCGTTTTTTGTGCTGAGAGTTGATGGGGAAGGAAAACTGGTATTGAACTAAGGGCATGCCTGTCCATAAGAATCCTGAAGAGGTAATAGAAAGTTGATGTGCTTAGAGATATAACTATATGCCAAAGGAAAATTTAGAATTTAAAATTAGATATCGTGTTTTGGTGAAGATCATCAGAACTTAACATCATACATTTGCAACCAAATCAAATAAAAAAGGGGATGCCTACAGCTTTGTGAAGGACGTTTTGGTCAGTGACCACCAACCGACCTTAGAACCAGAAGATGCTTACAGCTACCAGAATGATTGCTTTGTAACTCCAGTAACCATTGAAAAGTAGACTTGGAAATCTGTACAGAGGGAGCTTGTTTTGAGATCGAGTTGCAGTTCATGGTGGAAAAAGTGACATAAATTTGTTCACTGAGCATCTTTTACCATGCAAATATCAAAATTAGCTAATGTTTATTTTCTAGGTAAGATTAGGAATAATTGCTAGTTTACCAATTTACGTAACTGATTACATCTTCTAAGAAGTCAGTGCATCAGAGTGAAATGACGGAGTCAACTACAACCTGTTTATGTTAGTTGTTATTTTGAGAGGATAGGGGTTACAAACTACTCAGAAACAGCTTTGCTACAGAATTTTGGAAGTTTTTTTTTAATGTGTGTTTTAATTGCAGATGATGAACAAAGCAAAATGGAAAGCTCATCAAGTAGTTTTGACAGTTATTATCCTGAAATAACAAAGGTAATTTATATAGTAAATGACTACTCGGGATATAAAGTACTAAACATAATGCTTAGTCATATGAACTTCCAGTGAAGGTGAGTTGTTTCCTTCCAGTTTGTTTGTGGTAGTTTAAAAGCTCTTGTCAACTGGAGTAGTTATTGAGCTTCTCCATTTTTTTTTTCTATTGGAAGCAACCTAGCTGGTGTCTTCAGAATTTATTTAAAGCAACTCTATATGCTGTCTAAAAGCAGCATTTTTAATTATTTCATTAGTGCATTATATTTTGCATAATAATTTGTTTTGTTTTATTACGTACAGGTAAGTGCTAGAGCACTTCTGAAGAAGCGATCTAGTTATGCTAAAGTAAAGTTTTATTTTTAGTTAAAACTATAGAGAAGCTTAATAACAGTGATGATGTGAATGTGTTCTAAAGTACTTGTGCTTGTAATGAGGTTGCAAAATCATGGATACTTCCTGTATTGGCATAGTTCTTGTATTTTAATTTTGTTTTTATGGAAGTGCTGTAGAGTCCTGAATCTCCTTTGAGATGAAACTCTACAGACCTTTCCATTATTACATATCCATCAAAAAACTGGAAAAGATTATTCAGCTAATGTTTTATGAGAATATGAACATTTTTCCATAGTGACAATGTCTAATAAGTAAGATGAAATAGAAAAAGAAGGAAATTTGAATAGAAATGCACAGGAAATAATTGTTACTCTCCCGTAGCCAATTTGCAGACTCGATTATATCAGTGACTTGTGTGACATAGTAAGTTTTGTGAATACTCTATGGGAGAAATTTTTGTTGAATTATGAAGGGACTGGAGCTGGTAATATTTTTCTATTGTAGTTGCAGAACCCAAGCTTCTTACTATTTTTTGCAGTTTGAAGCTCTTCTTTTTGTTCATGGTTTAGAATGCTCTCCCGTTCTTTTCAGAGGGTCTGTCTGACCTAGTCACTACTCCAGGAGGAGTACAGCGTATAAACCAAGACCAAGCTGTAAGACAAATGCTCACTATTTGCCAGTACATCAAAAAACTCAGAATACACTAACAGGCTTTTAGCACCCAAGCTGGTTCTTTGACAGTTCTTAGTATAACCATATTATAATCAACTTAGTACATACACACAAAAAACTATTATGCTAACTCCAGCTATAGCTGCATTTGGAAATTAATTGGGATTTTGGTGCATATAATCAAGTTTGCCTCGGAAGAGCTGTAAGCATCAAACAGCATGGTTACATGAGGCTATGGAAAAATAATTTCAGTTACAAATATAAAAAGATGTTCTTACTGTATGCAAGACTTTTCTTTCTTTACTGTTGGAACTATCAGAATACTTAGGTTCCATATAACCTCTGGTGTGAACTCAGGGCTGTAGCACCTGCATATGATTTTAGTAAAACAAATGCTGTTTCCTGTTTCCATAACCTTTCCTTACCCTCTAAGCTAGATATTTTTCTAGCATGTTATTTTCCTCAGCTCTTTAAGCACTGGCTTTTTTTTTTTTTTTCCCTATGGATACAACCTGTTTAAATTTCTGTTTCCTTCAAAATAAACTATTTGGTTTTCCCATTCAAGTTCACATTTACTATTTGCTCTAATGCATTTTTTTCTAGCCCTTTTTTCCCTGAGAAGAACAGGGAAACTTCTGCCTGCTTGCATTTGTATGTTACTTACGCCTTAACTTGATTATTTTATATAAATGCTGTTTGTTTTGAGGATTTTTGTCCTCTATTCTTTCTTGCATTGTCTTTTCAACTATTATTTTTGGCTTGTTGGTGTTTCTTTGTTGTTGTTGTTGTTTTTTTTTTTTTTTTTTTTTTTGCCCAGTGGAAGACTTTTAAGGCATTGAGCCTTCTTTTAGATAACTTGTTCTATTATTGTTGTTGGTTCTGAGAGGAGAATCTCACAGTAAGGTGACCCCATATCCTTATGAGGAAAGAGAAATTCCTTCAGGGGTGATTTTAGAGCACCTGACAGTAAGGAAAAAGTCTTCCTAGAAAATGTTTAACTCTTGTGAGTAAATCTCTGAAACTTCCTTTTTCAAGTCAACAGCTGTTATTTTATAACATTAAATAAGATGGTTCTGTGCACTTCAACGTGCAGATGTGCTCACATAGCTGAATCTCTGTTCTACCTACTTCATGTTCCTTTTATCTGCAATTTAATTACCAAGAGTGAATATAGATTTTTTTTTTCCATATCTTCATTAAATATTAAAGAAAAACCAAACAACTACAGTCTAGACCTTAGTCTTAAATGCATGTGTTGCTGCCATAATCAATGTGGCCAAGCACCTGCTTAACCATTACATTTCCCAGTAGTTCTGAGGTAGGAAAGCATTATCCCTGTTATGCTGATGAGGAAATGGAATTAGTCACTGCCAAGCTATAGGGAGAGTTGATGACTGTATACGTAGTACATTTTCATTTCTTGATTTCTGACCAACTCCACATGAATCTGCCCACCAAAAATATATGGTTTTGTCTTGTCCCTAGTAGGTAAAGCACTTAACAAATCTAAAACCACTTAATATGCTTTAGCTGAAGAATTTCTGTCTTGTTCTTATGACTAGGTCATCTTCCTCTTCATCTCTTGTCATTGACTATTCTTTTTCCAAGACATACTCATTATCTTCTCGTCATCTTTAAACTTCATCACAGTTTAATCTTGTATATCTTGACCAGCTGCTCAACAAGCAAAATCTGCCAGTACTCTGCTGGAATCAAGTGTATTATTCGTGTCTTCCACAGCAACTTTTGCCTTTTTCTCCTGTGTCCACTAAAGATCATAGTAAATTAAATCCATTGAGCCATCCACATTCAAAAATCACACCTCAAATTTCCTCTTCTGTTATGCATCCTTTAGGTTAATTTTTATTATTATTATTGGCCTGTAATAAGATTTGAGCTATTAGAGCTGGTAGCTTGTTGTTTGTTTGTTTTCTTGAGGAATATTAGGAGTTTCTTCAACCTCTGACAAAGCAGATGTAGATATTCCTGCTGATGGTCAGTGATGAGCATTTTGGTTTGGTAAAACCTTTTAAAGGAGTACAGGATGATCCAAAGATAGACACCTGCCTGTAAAGTATTACTTTGTATCCCTGTTTAGCTATGCTCTGGGAATGGCAACTCTACTACCCTGTTAATTTTGGCTCAGGGATATGTTCATTTCTAATCTCTTCTGACTTTAAAAATCATACAAGACCTTTTTGTCTTGTATGTTGTATGTTATACATAGGAAAAGAAGCCTATGTATAACACCAGTTTTCAACTTCTATTTTGTTCCACTTCCTTTATTCTAATGTTAATAGGTAGGTGTCCACAAATCCTGGGCAAGATAGGCGCACCTCCTAGCTCTGCAAAGTAACTTTTCTGTTTGGGAGTTTTGTCTTTTGGAAGGTTTGGGTTTGCTTTTGTTTTTTTTTTCATCTACCCACAGGAAAACCACTTATTTGGCAGTAAAGCTCAAGGAAAAAAAAGAAAAACAACAACAAAAAGATGTTGAGGGGGGAAGCCTCTGATCGCATTTCTTAACTTAGCTAACTTGTTGCTTACTGAGAAAAATTATGGTCTCGTTGCAGCTCTGAGTAATGGGTAACCTACATTCATACTTTGTTCTTTACAATTAAATCATTTTCTGAAAATTATTTATTGTTTAAGGGAAGACTGTGCTACATGAGCTGCACTGGAGTATTCTTTCCATGAATTTGGAAACTTACATGTCGCTGGTGTTGGTGGGTTTTTCTGTTTGTTTGTTTTTATTTTTTGGTAAAAAAATGTCCTCTTACAGAAAGATGTAAGAGGAAAGGAACTGTCTCTCACTTTTTACTTGGGTGTGATGGAGCAATTTAAACTAAGGAGGAGTTTAGGACTAGAAGGAATGGCCTCAAGTTGCTCCAGGGGAGATTCAGGCTGGACATAAGGAAATATTTCTCTGAATGATTGGTCAGGCTCTGGAATGGGCTGCCCAGGGAGGTGGAGGAGTCACTGACCTTGGAGATGTTTAAAGAATGTTTAGACATTGTGTTGAGGGTCATGGTTTAGTGAGGACTATTGGTGACAGGCGGACAGTTGGACTGGATGATCTTGTAGGTCTTTTCCAACCTTGGTTACTCTGATTCTATGAGTTTCGTAGTTCAGAGGGAGAAGAGTGCGTGAATTAAAAACATTTAAAGCTTTGAACATTACAGGGAAAAAAAAAAAGGAATGAAATTGTAAAGTATTTTCATTTAATATCTGATACTAAGACCTTTTTTCTTGTTTTGGACAGAGTACCAGAGAAGCAGAAATCAAGCTCAAAAGTGAAAGCAGAGTTAAACTTTTTGCCTTGGATCCAGATGCACAGGTTAGACTTTTCACAAGGAAGCATGTCATTTTCTTTTCTGTTGATCCTTTTGGGATGAAAACCAACATACTCAGATTTCCTTTTCTTTTGTCTTTTTACAGAAACTTGACTTTTCTGGTATTGAACCAGAAGTGAAGCCATTTGAAGAGAAATTTGGAAAAAAAATACTTGTGAAGTGTAATGATTTATCTTTCAATTTGCAAAGCTGTGTTGCTGAAAACGAAGAAGGACCAACAACAAATGTAAATAATTATTTTCTGTTAATATTGTCTTTAATGCTTTCTTGACGCTGTTCCCAATGGCAAAATTTCTTACTCAGAAACTTGGATTGTTTTTTCCTACTCTTAAATCAAAACTAGAGCCTAAATCATACAATAAGTAGCTTTGTTACAAATCTCCTTGTGGTGTAGAAAGTTAAATTTTTGTTCTACTGTCTTTTATATCTTGTCAGTACTATCTAGAGTGGCCCTTTGTTTATAGAAATAATACTTAACTTCCTTGCATGCATGTTTTTCACGGTAATACAGATGTCAGCAATGACACCTCATTGTTTTTTTAAATGTCTAGGTAGAACCTTTCTTTGTCACATTATCACTGTTTGATATTAAAATCAATCGGAAGATTTCAGCAGATTTCCATGTTGATTTGAACCACAACTCAGTACGGCACATGATAAGCAGTGCACCTCAACAAATGATGAATGGCAGTGGTGACGGATCACACAGGATTCAGGACACTTATGAAACAATGTTACAGTATCCAAAGCAGGTAAGAGTTATTGAGGCCTGGCTTGAATTCTGTTCAGAAGGGGAGAGTTTTTCTTAATACTTCATACAGCTTTCCATTATGTGATGTCAAGATTGTATGCATTTTCCTTTTATCTCGTGTTTTATTTTTTAGGGAATATTTTCAGTCACATGTCCTCATCCAGACATTTTCCTTGTGGCTAGAATAGAAAAAGTATTACAGGGAAGTATTACGCATTGTGCTGAACCATACATGAAAAGTTCAGATTCTGCAAAGGTACGTTATCTTCTTTCGTGGCATTGAAAAAATACTGAGGCAAGATGGATTGATTTGAAATTAATAAATGTTAGTCAGAAACCTTCTTCCTCCGTAGGTGATAATGATTTGATATAGTAAGTTCTAGGTAATAGTAGCAACTATTATTAATTGAAACTTTATTTCTAGCATATTTTAATGAAAATTATTCAGCTTTTTATAACAACGATGATATATTTTTAATGTCTTTGAATAGACTGATTTAATGAAATAAATACTTCAATAAATATCTTCAGTGTGAAAATTGAGTTGAAAGCTATTAAACAATGAAATATTAAATATAGGTCAGGAATTAACTATATTGCCTCTCTTAGTTAATGCATCTCATCTACTATAATAATTATTTCTGACTTTGGCTTGGTTTTTGGTGACCATACAATACTGTAGCTTTTCTATCTACACTCTTACTTGGGATCATTAAACCACTGCTTTTACATTTAAAGTGCTTTGTAGGTTTGAAAGGACTCCACATCACCTTTGGAAATAAACCACTGAAACATTTTAAGTTTGCAGAGGTCTAGGATGTACCATTTTAATACTTTTTGAAACAACCTGGCAAGAAGTTTTATCAGTTGCTGCTTCTTGTCTGTCACTGCAGCAATGGTGTTTTAATTTTCCTGGCTAAGAGAAGTTCTTAAATAGTTGGATCAGGATGTTAAGAGAAAAGGTTTTTGCGGGCAACATTGGATACTATTTACATTTCTCCTGTTTTCAGCTAGTGAAAAGAACGAAGGAAGGGTTAAGTTTCAGTCTCCACAGGGGAGCATTGCTCTTTCCTACTGATTTAATTCTGGCTAAGCTACAGCTAAAAAACTGTATTTTTCACTTGATCTTAATATAGAACAGGCTACTGATTTGCTTTTCCAGGAATTCTTAAGACTTTTTGTAGCTATCATTAGAAAACAGCAGCATTGTATTTTAGGAGTCTGTTTTTGAAGCGCATGCTGTTACTGAGTTAAAACAAAACTGCTACTGCTTTTTGGTGGTCTTGGGCCTGAGCCACACAGGAGGGTTAATTAAGCCAAGCGTTTCCAAAATTTGATGCTGAGTGCTAGAATTACATTGCCCTGTGTTAACAGGAATGACCAATCAAGAACATTCGTTGTTATATTAACTTGCGCTTCCATTTCTGGTTTTCATTTGCTTATAACCTTATACAATTGAACATTTAGTTTGAATTAATTAATTAGAAACAAAAGCAGAACAGTACTGAGTAGCAGTGTCAGCCTCCCCCATATGTCGGTGTAATGAGCAGAATTACTACTCCAGTCAAGAAGGGAAATGGAAGCAAAACAATCTGTAGCTAAGAAATCACTTGTTCTTCTCCCCTTAATGTTGATAATTAATAATTATTTATCAAAGTTCTGTACTTCTAAGTGTAAATTCCCCCTTTTTGCAGGAGAATATAATTGAGAGTGGACCCTACGGGCATAGCAGTAGAAACAATTACTCATAATGTCAACAGCATAGATTAGGGATTGTTTTTCTGCATCTGGCAAATATTCTGCTCTGTACTGGCACATGTGGAATCTGATTTCTAGAAAAGAGAAACTTACTGCTCTGTCAGAAGGTTCTGCTTCAGCTGAAACGTTTCAACTCTGTTGAACATCTCCAACGAGTGGGTTTCTAGCTCTGCTTGTTGGTTCAGCGCAACAGAAGTTTGATCACTGAACATTTCACAAAAACAAAAATTGAAAATTTTAATGAGAGCAATTTTACAGTGTACTTGATTAAAACTCTCCATGTGATCTTCATAAGACTCCTCTTTTATATGCTATATGTACTTGTAATGCAAATATTACATCATATTTCATTGAATCATAGAACGGCCTAGGTTGAAAGGGATCTTAAAGATCATCGAGCTCCAACCCCTCCAGCTGTGGGCAGAGTATTTTAATACTTAGTCTTCAGGAGTGTGTTCTGTTGCACTGAGTGGGTAGTAAATAGGGGAGCAAGTGGGTGAAAAATAATTATTTTTGTCTGGAGTTGTATTTCTGTCTTAAAAAGCAGTTGAATTTTGCTCTAGCTTTCATATGAGTTTTGTATATAATCAGGAACACTCTTCTTTTTAGCCATTTTTTTTCCTTAATGATGTTAGTTCTGTCACTGAAAAATAGAATGTTAATTCGTTGATCTAAATATTCTGTTAGTGTAGTTGCTGTTTAAAATATGTTATAAAATCAAAAGATTTGCCTCAGATGTTGATGAGCTATTAATGAATATCTATAGTGGTTTTATAATTGGGGTTAGTTGCTTTGGCGGTTTGTTCCCTTTTCCCCAACTCACCCTCTTTTCTGATTATCAATCACTGAAAATTTACATATTAAAGAAGGCTGAAATCAAACCACTTGAAATGTGAGATCAGCAGGCCTTGCTTAACCTGAAATGAATAGTTAAGAGGTATTTTAATTCATATGATTTATATCACTTTTGATATGTGGGTTTTTCTTGTACGCTAGTGGTGAAAAAAACTTTTCTTTTAAAACGTGGCTGTTCCTTATGTCACTTGCAGGTTGCACAGAAAGTTTTGAAAAATGCTAAGCAGGCATGCCAGAGATTAGGTCAATACAGAATGCCTTTCGCCTGGGCAGCTAGGTAAGGACAGACCTTGCCAATCTGTATTTTTTCCCTAGCTTTTCTTTCACATTATCTTCTGCATGTCCCTTTAAAACGAAATCTGCTATAAACATTATTTTTGTTTTACTTTGAAGTAAGCAAAGATTTCTTAAAAGCAAACAAACTTCAGCGTTCTAGTAGGAAAAGAGGTAAAACTCCATCACATTATTGTTCAAACTGTTGAATATTGAGAACTGTTTTTCGTCGTCAATGTTTTAATTTTACTGAGAATTAAAGGGTTATGTTAAAACTTCCTTACAATGAAAGGAGTATTGAATACTTAGTACAAAGGGATGTACAACGTGTTCTAATTTGTAGTAAAGATGTTTCTTCAAGAGAATTGCAACACTTGTGTTAACACGTCTGAAAGCAAATTTTGACTTTCAGGACATTATTTAAAGATGCCTCAGGAATGCTGGACAAAAATGCAAGATTTTCTCCTCTGTTCAGACAAGACAGTAATAAGCTTTCAAATGAAGACATGCTGAAATTCTTAGCAGATTTCAGGAAGTAAGTTTCATTTTCTTGCTTTACCTATTGAATGTTTTGGTTATTAGATGCTTCAGTTGAAGATCATGTTCTGATATACATATACATACATATATTTATGTTTTCACTTCAAATATGAAAGTTGTGCAAACATTCCAGGCCTTCATACCTTCTCTGTGTTAGGAGTTATGGCTTCACAATACAGTAGCATCTCAAAGAAAGAAAGATGAACACGTATCGTGTTCAGTGAGCTTCAAAAGGATGCTAGCTCTCATGGAAAGTAGTTGAAGTCAGTATCTCCACTCTGCTTGGGAGTGCAGATTGGTCATCTTTTTTTTTTTTTTAAACAAAGTGTTCCTAATGATTGCATTTTGTGTGCAAGGCTTAATTCCCTGCTGACAAATGACCATATTAAACAAACTAAAATATTTAGGTTTATTAGAGCAATCTTAATTGCTTTGCGAAGGCATCTCCACTTCCGTTGTGCAACAGTTAGCTAGAATTGTATTAATTTGAACAATCTCAAAAGGCAACAATCACAAATCTCAAAAGGCATTTCCTACAGCGTCTTCATTTCACACTCACTTATCAACTCTGATAAGAAGGTGAGGTTCGTAACAGGTATTTTAACTCCATTTTAGCAAGTTTCTCAAGGTTTCATTGAAGTTTACGTAGCATTGAAATTGCTTGCAGTGATATTATTGATTTTGAAATTAATACAGTAAATTTGCCTACTGCAGCACTTCACTTTGTGAATGAAGGAAATACCTTTGGTTATTTTAGTGTCTTGTTTGTGCAATTGCGTGCAGGAATTTTGGTAAGAGATTGTAACATCTGAAGCTTAAGCTATTGGAGTAAGAATCAAAACTCCAAACAGAGTAAGTGATTTTATAGCACAGGCTAGTCTTCGGGGAAAATTTAGCAGCTGCTTCCTCTGCAGTAGTTTCAGGATGTTACTTTTGCTTGTTTCCTATTATCTTTTTTTTTCCTGGCATTTCTGAAAGCTTTGCATATTTAGCCCAACTTTGGTTTTTTTGTGTTTTTTTTCTGCTTTTCTCCATTCCTATAGACCGGAAAAGATGGCCAAGCTTCCTGTTATTTTAGGAAATCTGGATGTTACAATTGATAACGTGTCACCAGATTTTCCAAGTAAGTATTAATAAATGCTGTTAAATAGACATTCAGTTTTCTTCACTTCAGCTTTAGATTGATTTTTGATATATTTTCAGATTATGTAAATTCATCATACATTCCCATGAAGCAGTTTGAAAACAGTACCAAGACACTAATAACATTTGAAATAGAGGAATTTGTTCCCTGTATACCAAAACACACTCAGCCGTTCACCATCTACAACAATCATCTTTATGTTTATCCAAAGCACTTGAAATATGACAGTCAAAAGTCTTTTGCAAAGGTGAGTATAGACAAAAAGTGTATTATTTTTTCTAGTATAAGATTGTTTATGTAATATATTTCTCTGATGATTCTTCCAATTAAGTGTTTGAGTTCTTGTTTTTAAATACTTCTTTAGGCTAGAAATATTGCAGTATGCATTGAGTTCAAGGATTCTGATGAAGAGGATTCTTTGCCTTTAAAGGTTAGTCGTTGATTTTTGTGACTGATTAAAGAAAATATAGAAGACGTAGCTAAGCAGGATGATAATACTTGATTGATTTACCTAGTTTGAGATGGCAGCTTTCTGTCTTTCTTTTGCATTTGGAATAGAAGTAACTTTACATGACTTGCCTGTTTTTGAAATAAAAGAATACTAAAGATCATTTAGTTATTTATATCAACAAAAACTGCAAGAATAAATTATCGTGAACAAGTGGTTTTTGCCTATTCCAATACAAAATAGTAAAGCTTTATATGAAATACAGAACCAAACTCTCTATTTGTTACTGAGCTACCACAGTGTATACAAGTAGGTGCCAGAAAGAAAGGAAGTAGGAAAAACATAGGAGTTCTGAGGTGAAACCACTGTGTTCACTCTGCTGCACAGCAAGCAGGCTACAGGACACGTAATCTTATGTCTTTGCAAAGGGAACAAGAATGAAAGGCAGGACTGCATAAGCTCTGGTAATAGCAACACACAGATAACTTCTAGGGACCTTTCTGAAGTATCTTTGTTAACTTTCCCTAAATACTCTTTTTCAAATGACCTGCCTTTTTTTTTTTCCAGCCAAATCAGGAGTGCTTCAATCCTTCATATTGTCAACTTCATAGCAATTTAATGTTTAATACAATACATTTTTATAAATTTCAGAGTTGAAAAGAGATGAACTAGACTCAGTGAGTTATCCTTTCTTAATTGCTGCTAATACGTGCCCATGTTAAACCCGTGATTATTATTTTAAAGATCAGCACTTCTGACAGATAAAAATTGCATTACAAAACACTAATTCTTATTTAAGATTGAAATATTGTACCTTGCATTGCAAAGTCTAGGTGAAACATTTATCTGAGATTTTCCTTTTTTTCTGTTATTAGTGTATCTATGGTAGACCAGGTGGGCCAGTATTTACTAGAAGTGCATTTGCTGCTGTTCTGCATCACCACCAAAATCCGGAGTTTTATGATGAGGTAAATTACCTTTCTCAAGTCATTTCTACTGTGTTATGTAAGTTTCAAAAATACTAGAAAAGGTTTGAGGATTATGAAGGTCTTGCTAATGATTTCAGTTAAATCAGAGCCCTCCCCCCCCTCCCCCCATCTTTCACTGCAATAAAAATTGGCAAGTTTTACATGTGTAACTTTTGAATCTTGCTTCAAATAACATAGAAACTGGAAATTCTTCTATGGCAGACCGTGCAACCAGTATGACTTGTCACTGTTCTAGACTTATACAAAGGTTGTGATTCTTTGTGTTTCAGATTAAAATAGAGTTGCCCACTCAGTTGCATGAAAAGCATCATTTGTTGTTCACCTTCTACCACGTCAGCTGTGACAATTCAAGCAAAGGGAGCACAAATAAGAAAGATGTTGTTGAAACACAAGGTTTGTCTGCTAATGGTTTACTTTCAGTACTTGCTGGGGAGATTTTATGCAATATGTTTATCTGGTAAGCTATGATTTTGTTGTTTTGATCTATGTGTTGTTTTCTGATTATACTCTACTGACTGAAAGGTTTCTTTAAGTATTTCTTCTCATTTAAATGTTTTAGAATGCCTACAACGTGAAAACATTTTAAACTCATACTGACAATTTATTTGCCTTTTCAATTATTTCTAACGGTGTGAGTTCAGTTCATTTGGCTATTTGAGTAACTTTTTCCGGTGTATGAATTGCCTCTCAGAGGTGTATGTAAGCATTTATATAATAGATGCATAACATATTTAAAATGATTTTTCCTTCATGTTCCATAGTTGGCTATTCCTGGCTTCCACTGATAAAAGACGGAAGAGTGGTGACAAATGACCAGCACATTCCGGTGTCAGCAAATCTTCCATCTGGCTATCTTAGTTATCAGGAAGTGGGGGTTGGAAAGGTATGGTATATAAAATTGCTCTAATTTAAAAAAAAAAAGACACAACATGGTGAGAAGGGTTAACTGTAGTTCCACAGTCTGATAATATTTTAATTCACTTCCTAGTGGAAGTTTCTTTCTTTTATAGTTGAAATGGAAATTGAGTGTTTTGCCAAAGTTACACATCTGACTTCAACAAAAAAAACCCTAACCCCTCAAACACAAGTTGGAGACAAAACTTGTGACTAAATTCTCACTTTTAGAAGAATTTGAATCCACCTGCCCTAATGTAGTTTTTAATTTAAAGTGTTGAGTGATTACATGGGTTATCGTTTAGCTGGTGTGTTCAGGAAATGGGTTAGTTTCATTTTTGTACTAATAATTAAAGTTAGTAATTTTTAAGTATATTAAACTATTTTCAGTTTATGAAGATATGCAAATAATCTGAAGTCCTTTACTAAATTTTTTTTAGCATTTCATGCTGTCTCCTTTCAGTAAGTCCTTTATTCCTGAAAAAGTATTATTCTCACATCTTAATTTTTGTGATCCTTATACTTCACTAGTAAAATTTATGGTCGTATTTTTCAAAGCAGAAAGCTTGCAAAATTAATAGTAATAAAAATAAAACAAAGAAGAATACAAAATGTAAAATGTGGTAGGAGATTTGATTAAGTGAATGAAATGCAGATAGAAAATTGACTCATTTTGGAGGAAGAGGCTTAAAATCAACAGCAAGAGGTGCTACTCTCCTCCTATTCTGCCACCTTTTCTTTTTTGAACTTTACTGTAAGCTTTCCAGCCATTGATGTCTTCACATCTTTCATCTTTTCATATTATAGGTATATTTATTCTTTATGCCTCTGCTGTTCATCTCTGCTCATGTCCATGTGTAGGAGGTCAGGACACAGATGATTAGCCGTAATTTTAGCAGTAAAGTCTCTCTCTGATTATCAGGGTTGACAGCTGAGCCTTCCCCTTCTCAGTTCTTTGCAAATGGAATGGGAAGGAAGCACTGCCTGCTACCTGTCAGTGACCTGTGTTAAACCATGTCAGTAGTTACTTATTTTTTTGAGTTACTTTCTCAGAAAACTAGTAGCTATTTCTCTGTAGCCAAAAATCTGTCTGCACAATTTTAGGAGAAACATGAATTCTGGGGCTTAAAAGTAATTTTGGTGGCCAGTAGGGAAACCACAGTGGGGCTTGAAATAAACAAGACAAAACACCAAAACAAACAAAATAACATTTGATTTTCATAAATGCTTTAGGTAATGTTGCCTGCATAATTTTCCTTTTTTTTTTTTTAAATGACTTTATTCATTGTACACATTTCAACCCGTATAGAAAAAAATTGTTTGTGGCACTATAAGAAAGCACTGTCTTACTCTATTAATACTGCTACATTTTTTTTGCTTTTCTTCTACATGTCTGTGTTCAGCATTCTGGTCCTGAAATTAAATGGGTAGATGGAGGCAAACAACTGTTAAAAATATCCACTCATCTAGTGTCAACTGTGTATACTCAGGTGAGTTACAAAACAAATTAGAGTTCTAGGAATAATGGATGATTGTTAAATTCAGTATGCTGCTGTCTTACCGCTTTTGCCTCTTGGACGGCCTGTATGGTTTCTTTCTTTCATATCAGGTGTGAAAAGCAGCATATGTTAAACTGAAGCTATTTTAAAAAAGTGCTAGTCAGTTGTCTAATGCCATTCATCCCAATATGAGTCTTCTCGTTAGATGAGGGGTTGTAGTCGTCTGCAAGATATTTAGTGGTATGTCTGCGAAGCAATGAGTCCTGCTATGACTATTCATAAAATAGATAATCAACTGGGATAACTAACATTAAGTATCCTAGTTTCTGCATGTCAGTTGGTTTTGAAGCAAATATGGGTGAAATTCTGCATAATAGATCTTCAAAATTGAGGGAAATGTGTTAAAAACATGCATAGAATGGCTTGGACTGGGGGGACCTTAAAGATCACCCAGTTGGAACCCCTCTGCCCTGTGCAGGACTGCCAGCCACTAGATCAGGCTGCCTACAGCCCCATCCAACCTAGCCTTGAATGCCACCAGGGATGGGGCACCCACAGTTTCTTGGAGCAACCTGTTTCAGTGCCTCACCACCAAGTGAGGAATTTCTTCTTTTTATCTAATCTAAATCTCCCCTTTTTCAGTTTAAAGCCATTCCCCCGTCCCATCACTACCTGCCCATGTAAAAAGTTGGTCTCCCTCTGGTTAAGTACTGGAAGGCCACAGTGAGGTTTCCTCTAGAACCTTCTCTTCTCCAAGCTGAACAAGCCCAGCTCTCTCAGCTTTCCTTCATAGGAGTAGTGCTCTAATCAATGTTATATGGAGACGAAGTTAGTCTGTACTTAGGTACAGCTTCCAAAATTATATACACCTATATGGATTTATATATATACACACACATTTTAACTTGTTCTGTTAAGAATTATGGAAAGCAGTGTTGGATATTGTTTGTTTCTTTTTTGTCTTTCTCAGGACCAGCACTTGCATAATTTCTTCCAGTACTGCCAGAAAACTGAATCTGGAGCTCGTGCACTAGGAACCGAACTTGTAAAATATCTTAAGGTATAAAAAGGCAGTGAATAACAGATTGTGCTCTTGATTTGTACCTCTGTAAAACCTAGGAGCCTCAGACATTATCTGGGTCTCATTTATGGAGTATGCAAGTATGGGCAGAACAAAAAATGCTTCCTACACCAGATAAATGTGTATTATAAGATGAAACCATAAGGAAATGAGATGGTATTGGTTAGCATTATGGCTGATAATTTCAGAATACCAATGGCTTAGAGTGTCAAATTGATCAATTCAAACATGGGAATGAAGAGGAATTTGTAACTGTTGGTTTTCTGAAGTTTTGTTTAGGAGGTCATGAGCGTCATGTCTATAGTTCTCTTTCAAGATTAGATCAGCAGAATGCGTGGTTCCCACAGCAATTTTATCTTAACCAAGTAGGCCATATTTTTAGTGTGGAATTCGGTCATCTTAAAATCCATGTCAGGTATCACAAATAACCCCTGGTTTTCTTAGACACAAGAGTTTGTTCATGTAATTAAATACCATCTGTTCATAAACCAGATTGTCTGCTCATGACACTTATGTAAGAACTTAACTATTGAATATTGTACACCACTTCAACTGCATTTGCTTTGTGATCTTGGTTATGTCAAAATCCTGGTTCTGAGTGATCTTCCTTGCCCTAAGACTTCTGACACTATACACTGACAGCAGGTGCCGTCAAAGGCGTATAGTGTCTTGGTTAGATCATGTCTTGGCAAAATCCCTGGGTCAGAATATTGCAACAGCAGAGTTTGTTTAAACCTCTTGCTTGTCATCAAATACCAGGACACTCAGCACACAGTATGAACGCATTCCACATCACTAGATTATGCATCATACTGACTTTGTTCCTCTTGCATTTGTTCACTGCTACCTTTGTCTTCTGTGGTAAATACAAACTATTGCTATCCTCAGTTCCAGCCGGCCAAATTTCTGTTTAGCTGGGCCTCCCAGGGGCCCAAATACTTTTTACTTATATGCACAGAGACCTTAAAATAGCAAGCTTTTTATTTCCTCCACCAAGTCAGCAATGCTGTGCCACTGGTAGAGTGGCTGAGTTGCAGAACATGACAACTGTTCTCCTGTCTGTTCTATCTGCTCTTCCGCTCCCTAACAATATCTTATATAAAACTCATCTAACACGTCTGATTAGAAGTTCTGAAACTCACCTGACTCAAGATTTTAATACGCTCTCCTTCATATTTTATGAGCCCAAACATCACTTAATATCTCAGAAGTTGATGTATTTTCTTTAAGTTCCACGCACAGCTGCCAGAGATATCAAAGGGGCACAGCTACTAGCCATCTCAGTGTAACTGAATAATCAAAGGCATCACCAGTTTACAAGTCAACTTCTGGTAGAGTTCCGTTTAAAACAGCACCCTACCCAAAAAGTTCTGCATTCTGGACAAAAGTGTGATCTGAAATTCTATTCATGTGTTTACCCTGTACTGATATTCAAGGCTTACAGAAAAGATGCTGCACAGCACGGCTGCTGTTTCCAATAGAAATCTAAGTGCTTGTAGGAAGGAAGACTACTTCAAGTCCTGAATGTGCATATAGGCAAACATTCAAAGACAAACAGCTTCTTAACACTAAATGAAATTGTTTGAAATATGTTGTCCATATACATGTTCAGCAAACGTGCCTCCCTCCTGCCTCCAACAGACTTTTAACTCTAGAAAATGTTGTCACATAAAACTGTATAGGATGAATTGCCATATACTGTCTTTTGTATTGTAGACAATCATCCAGACATATGTTGCATGTAATATAAAGCAGAGGATTTCCAAGTGAAATCTTCTTCTGTAGGTACTGCAAAGAGTCTGTGCTCTCAGTGATTAGAGGTGTTTCATAATCAAGTCTGTGTATATGCGAGATGGACAACATATCTTGAAAAAGTTGAATTGTTAGTAATTACCAGTCTCTAGTTTTCAGAATCAGGTAGTTTGGGACTTTAGAGCAAGACGAATTAGAACAACTAACAAGTGTAAATTCTATTGCAGTTATCACTGCAGGTAATGCAGTGACAGGTAAGCAATCTGTATGTTTTCACTGAATTTCTATTTGCTAAGAGTCTGCATTCATGGATGAAACAGCAAAGTACGTTAGAGTGTAGGTTTAACCTTGCTGTGTTATGCAGTTATTCATTTCAATAGAACATTAAGTAGTATGCATGTAAACAGAAAAGTTGACATAAAATTTCTAAAAGAGTTTTTAATGAAACTCAATTTAAGTTACTTGAACACTGAAAATATTTACCGAACATTTATGTTGGAAACTCTTCTCAGTTGTCTTCTATGTAATTGCATTTCAAGTAATCAACACTAAATAACACAATTTTTGGAAGACTTACAGTAAGTTTTCTGGTTTCAGTACTTGTGATTTAGTGTTCCTGTTACAAGGTAGTGACAGTATTACTGCTTTCTTTCAGTGTCTTCATGCTATGGAAGGCCATGTGATGATAGCTTTCCTGCCAACTTTTCTCAACCAGTTGTTTAGGGTTCTTACTAGAGCAACCCAAGAGGAAGTTGCAGTCAATGTGACAAGGTAAAGAATTTGAAGCGCTTCAGAGAGTTTAAATGATGACTGGCTTATCGCAAGTTTATAACTGAATGACATTTTTGCTATGGCAATCGGTTTTTTTTGTGAGATTTTACTGGGTTTTTGTTTCTGACTTCCATTTAGGGTCATTATCCATATTGTTGCTCAGTGTCATGAAGAAGGCTTGGATAGCTACTTGAGGTCTTATGTCAAGGTAGGCAAAGTTTTAAAAGTCAGTTAAAAGTAAATAAACTCTAAAAGGAGTATAGATAGGTGCACCTCTTTAACTTCAGTTGTTTCATATTATGTCATAGTTTCCTATTATGTTCTGTTTTTCCTCCCAAAGTATGCTTACAAAGCTGAACCCTATGTTGCTTCTGAATATAAGACAGTACATGAAGAACTGACAAAGTCAATGACAACAATTCTAAAGCCATCTGCTGACTTCCTTACAAGCAACAAGCTACTTAAGGTATATATTGACCTATACTTTTTACTGTATGATCTCATCTGATCATAACTGAAGATTAGGAACAAATTGTGTTGAAGTAATTGTTCAATGCATATGGCAATTTTACAGAACATTTTCTTTTCTCTGCAGTATTCATGGTTTTTCTTCGAAGTTCTGATAAAATCAATGGCTCAGCATTTGATAGAAAACTCTAAAGTGAAGGTATGTCAACTTCTGCAAAACGAAGTTATTCTAATAGCAATTTATGCCGTGTCTTCTTTCTTCAATCACATTTTTACTACATATTAGAAGAAAAAGATTTTTAAAATATAATTTTTACTGCAAGGAAAGGAGAGAGAGAGAGAGAGAGAGAGAGAGAGAGAGAGAGACCAAAGTGGGAGGAAAAAACATGGAGAAAAAATTATAGGGCTATGTAGAAAAGTATTCTAAAAGGACAGAAGTCCTTTTCTCTATATATTAGAGGGATCTTCATAAATCACTAGACCTTCTAGTAAGATCATTTAATATTTACGGTGTGGTGACTTTGGAAGCAATAGTCAACAGTATTAACTTTGATGTAAGTACTACTGTTCTGCTCCCAATGAAGTAAAGTTGCTTCTGATAGGTTCTTGATAATACCAAGTAATGTATTTCACTGGTAGGTCAACAGTAATGTACAGAAAGAACAGTTGAACTCACCCAACTGGTGAAGGGGCTCTCTAACTATGCAACATCCCTTCTCAGAAAGCATCCTAGGTTCAAAAGTTGCTCTCTCTTCTGTGGCTGGCCCTTATATGAGCCCAGGGTGGGTCCTGAGTCCACCCTTTCTGGTCCCTGGAGAGCACAGATGCAAACAATTTGCCTGTGCTCCCTGAGCTAGCCACACCTCTTCACCAGGTGCTCAATCATCAGTTCAAGTTCCCCTACAACTACCCAAAAATATGTGGTAATTTTTGTGAGCTGCACTGTAGCTGTGGTATTAAATGACTCTGAGTAGAGTGGAAAATGCAGTTTACGGACCATAAACCTTGTATTTGAAGGCTGTTTAATCTAGCAATAGGTCTTTAGCTGGATAGGGGAGCGAGACATTTACATGGTGCTAGTGCTACAGATTGATATATATTTTGACAGAGTAAGCCTTTATCACTGGCTTCTTGAAAATAAAGTCTCTAGGGAACTATGACAAGTATCTTGTTTAGGATTTTTTAGATTACAAACATATGCACAAGAGGGCTTCTATGCATGTAGTGTAGTGAATCCTTCTGGATTTAAGATATCAGACTTCTTGCTCATGTGTTAACTGAACAGCTGTTAGGAAATTCCTCACAATTTCTAGCAAAAAGATAAAACTTAACAGCATTTCTGTTGACTAGTAGTTGATAATTTAAACCAAAGTGAGCAAATTGTTCAGATATTCTTTTTTTTTTTTCTGCTTCAGTGGTATCTGTTCAGAGAATTTAGGAAAAGACAGTGGGTTCTACAAATTTAGATTTCCTTTACTGATTTGATGTTCCTTCAGGAAGGAGTTTTGGCCTCTGTTCATTCTGTGAATTGAGTATTTCTTATTTCACTGCAGTGTATTTTGGGTTTATTATAATTACTTAAATTAATTATATTATTAATAAATTAAATGGAAATGAATAATTGATAAAGCAGAAAGCATTCATTTTATTTAAAGTTGAAAATTTCCAGAGATGTTTGGTATTGAATTAGAATTGTATAATTTAAAAAATGATATTTGAACTAAAATCATAGAATATTCTGAGTTGGAAAGGACCCATGGTTTCACAGAGTCCAACTCCCAGTTCTGCATAGGACCACACAAAAATTAGACCAAGTGTCTGAGGGCAGTGTCCAGATGCTCCATGAACTCCGGCAGCCTGGGGCCGTTCCCACAGCCCTGGGCAGCCCATTCCATGCCCACCACCCTCTGGTGCAGACCCTTTCCCTAACCTCCAGCTGCCCCTCCCCTGACAGCTCCATGCCGTTCCCTCGGGCCCTGTCGCTGTCACAGAGAGTAGAGCTCAGCGCTGCCCCTCCGCTCCCTGTGAGGAGCTGCAGCCGCTATGAGGCCTCCCCTCAGCTCCTCTGCTCCGCGCTGAACAAACTAAGGAATTCTAGCTGCTCCTCGTATGTCTTTCCCTTCATAGGCCCTTCACCATCTTCGTAGCCCTCCTTTGGACACTAATAGTTTTATGTCCTTTTTGTACTGTGGCACTTAAAATTGCACACAGTACTTGCGGTGAGGCTGTACCAGAGCAGTGTAGAGCAGGACAATCACATCTCTCTACCTGCTAGCAATCCATGCTTGATGCATCCCAGCATACACTTGGCCTTCCTGGCTGCCTACGCACACTTGCTGTCAGTAATGACTCACGGATCCCTTTCAGCAGTGCTGCTCTCTCCAATGTTGCATCCACCATGTCTCTGTGTATAGCCAGGGCTTTTCCTTCCCAGGTACAGAATGCAGCACTTCCTCTTGTTAAACCTAATGTGGTTTGTGGTTGCCCAGCTCTCTAATTTGTCTAGATCTCTCTGTAAGGCCTCTCCACTCTCAACAGAGTCAACAGCTCCTCTCAATTTATTATCATCATTAAGCTTGCTCAGAATACCTACATCCAAGTAATTTATGAAAATGTTAAAGAGAACTGACCCTAAAATGGAGCTCTGGGGAACCCTACTAGTAGTAGTGTCTGGCTACCAGCCTGACGTAAACTCATTCACTCTTAACTGTTTGGGCCCATCAGCCAATTGCTCATTCATCTTGTTATGTTTTTGTCTATCTGTATGCTGGACAGTTTCTCCAGAAGGATACTGTGAGAAACAATATCAGAAATCCAAAAAGAGAACATCAACTGGCTTCCCTTAATCAACTAGATGGATGACCTTGTCATAAAATGAACTTTATCTTGTTAAACAGGACCTTCATCTCATGAACTCATGTTGGCTGTGACCGATGTCTGCACTGTCCTTCAGGTGTTTTTCAATAACTCCCAGAGTAATTTTCTCCATAATTCTACCAGACACTGAAGTGAGACTGACAGGCTTATAATTACTAGGATCATCTTTCCTTTCTTGAAAGTTGGAACAGCATTTGCCAGCTTCCAGTCAACTGGGACCTCTCCAGATTTGCAAGACTGCTGGAAAATAGTTGAGAGGTCTCACAGTGACATCAGTTAGCTCTGTCTGTGTCCCCGTTTATAAAGTGACCGTTCTCATCACGTAACAGACCAATGTTCTCTCTGGTCCTCATTTTGTTAATATTTTTTTTTTAAATAAAACTCTTTTTATGATCTGCCACACTATTGGCCAGCTTCAACTCTAACAGAGCTTTAGCCACACAAATTTTCTCCATACAAAGGTGAACATTATCCTTGTAGTCTTCTCATGTTGCCTAAAAAATGAAATGAAAAATGGAAGGTTTATCGTTGGTTTCAGTACTTACCTGACAATCCTGTCAGTACTTTTTGTATTCAACTCTGAGCAGATGTGATTTTTCTAATTGCGTAATGTGGTGTAGCTGGGAAAGCTTTTCAAAACATGATGTGTGAAGCTTGTATATCTAGAGGACATATGCTGAGTTTGGTACATAATATTCTGGAAAAACAATGACATGGTGTACTAAACAGAATTTATATGATTTTTCCTGATGTTGACAAACCTATGCAAATCCTCACAAGTTTGGAAACAGCATACTGGTTTGAAAAAAGCTACAGAGAAACCACTAACTTGTTCTCATGCAAACCCATTCCCTTAATTTAATTACAAATTTCTTTCAAGAACAATTATATTTTTAAATTGAAATCAGACGGTAGATAAAATAAGTATGGTAGAATATAATCTTTCTTAAAGCAGGAATCTGTGTAAACAAACAGAAAACAAATGCAACTTACTTCTCAGAATGACTCGACTAATGTCTGTGGTTTTAGTATTCTCTCCATTAATCTGCATCTCTTACATGGTGAGCTACCATGGCTACCATTGATGAGCATTCACATTACTAGAAGTTTTATTATTATTTATTTCTTCCACAAGTGACTCATCTGCTCAAAGCTGATGAACCTTTACTGACCCATGTGATCCTACAAACAAATTATATTTGGAGAGCACCAGCACATGCATCTGAGGAACAAATTCAATTTAACAAGATTTTCGTTTGGGGGAAAACAAATTCGTAAAGGAACAGTATGTCAGCAACAGATGCCAGAGATACACAGATTTGATTACTTGGTACAGCATGATCATAAATAAAGCAGACTGAGCAAATACTGTTTGTGAAAAAAACATGAATTTTCAAAGTACTGACTGCTAATTTGTTTTATTTATGATTCCAAGTTGCCAGAAAGAATTAGATAGACCACAGAAATGTGATCCAAGTACTGATGGCACTTTTCACTTTTTAAGAGTCTTCATTCTATAAAGAAGCACAGTGATTTCATAGATTTTAGTAGGTTCTACAGATGTAAATCTAAAATGGTACTAGCTTGTATAAAGATTTTCTTATACAACACTGAAACTACCAAAATATTGCTGCATTTTTTAATTAGGACTTATAGACATTGCTGTAGAAGTGTGGAGTAATCATACTTAGTTTAAAACTAACTAAACTTGATACTTGATTCTGGAAAATATTTTTCCATTTTATATTTGTTTACAGTCCTTGCTGTACCAGTTTATTATTGAACTTCATTTAGGTTCAGATTGTTTCTATTCTGTATCACAGGATCACAGAATGGCTTGGAAGGGGACCTTAAGAAATCATGAAGTTCCAAATCCCTCACCGTGGGTAGGGTTGCCGCACAGTGGGCAATCGAATTCGCTCCTGTGCCTCACCACCCTCATAGTGAAGAATTTCTTCTAAATATTTAATCTAATTCTCTCCATTTTTTTAAAACCATTTCAGTTGTCCTATCTCCACCTGCTTGTATAAGAAGTTGGTCTCCCTCCTGTTTATAAGCTCTCTTTAAATACTGGAAGTTCACAATGAGATCTCCTTAGAACCTTCTCTTCTCCAAGCTAAGCAAATCCAACTTCCTCAGACTTTTTTCATAGGAGAGATGCCCCAGCCCTATGATCATCTTTGTGGACCTCCTCTGGACCCTCTCCAGCAGCTCCATATCTTTCTTGTGCTGCGGTCCCCAGGCCCGGATAACAGTGGGGCTCATGAGGGCAGAGTAAAGGGGGACAACCACCTCCCTTCGCCCTCTTTTGATGCAGCCCAGGATACTGTTGGCCTTCCAGGCTGCAAGTAAACCACTGCTCCCAAGTCTTTCTCGGCAGGACTGCTCTCAATGACTTCTCCAAGTCTGTAGACGTATCTGGGTTTGCCCCAACCCAAATTCAACAACTTGTACATGGCCTGACTGAATCTCTTAGGGTTAGGTGTACTTTTTATGTAGGAACCTCATTGATTTTTTTAAATTTGTTTTTAGTAATATCTTCAAAACCGAGCCTCAAATAGGAACTATTCAGTTGCACAGTAGGAACAAATTCTCATAACATCCACCTTTTAGATTCTAGTGCATTCCTATATACTGCTCTGAACTGCTGTTCATAGAATCATAGAATGGCCTGGGTTGAAAAGGACCACAATGATATGGAGTTTCAAAACCCCCCTGCTATGTGCTGGGTCGCCATCCACTAGACCAGGTTGCCCTGAGCCACATCCAGCCTGGCCTTGAATGCCTCCAGGGATGGGCATCCACTGTTCTTTCTCATTCCTCACCTGCAGTACTATGAAATAAGGTTCATGGCTAAAAATACCTGCTGGAGTGAAATTTATTGAGGATTTTTGTCATTTACTCCATATTAGATGTTAAAAAAAAGTCACCTCTTTAAGCACTAACCTCACTGTCATCTTCTCTGTGATGTGAAAGAAAAAGAACAGAACTCAACTCTTGTTTGCATGTATTCTCATTCCCAGACATCACTTCTTGTTTTATGAGCCCCTCAAAATATCAAACATTATTTTACTAGCTTTTTTTTCTGTCTCATTGGATAAACTAACAAACAGAACCTATTCAGGTATTTCCTGCTTAGCAGAACAGATAAAATGTTGCACTTACAGGTGCAGCAAAATTATTTCTATAGCAAGATTTTTATGGTATTTAAAAAGAAATACTGTCCAGTAGAAGCTGACTTACAAAAATATTGATTGACTAGCATACCTACCAGTGGAAATATTTTTAAATGTTATATCATTCATGAATGCTGTTGATATTTATACAGGGATCCTTTTCAGCCTTAACATTTAGCAACCTAATTTTTCAAAAGATAGAACCAGAGACTTTGGAGAACAGTTCAGACACAGAGGGCCAATTGTATAATCGTTGATTTATGTAGTTCTTGTTCTTTCAATGTCATGTTCTGCCTAGGAGTGTTACTTTCAGTTTAGTTCAAAAAAGTATACAAGTAACGAAGTATTCAAAGCGCTTGGATATTTTTATTTCACAGTCTTCATAAAGAAAAGTCATAATGACTATGCAGTTAAAACAGTTTTTATCTAAGCCAGCTTCTCCTTCAGCCCCACCCCACCAGTCATTAAGAGCCTTTAGACAAAATACAGTTTAGTGAAGACTATAAAATGTGGAGAAAAAAAGAGGCTCCACAGTGGCAAAATGCTCAAGAGAACTGAATGAATAATACCAGCTGATAAAATCATTGATGAAGATAATGTGCACAGTCACTAGAAACAAGTAAATCATGAATGTAGAAGCAATCTGGTAAGCTAATTGATAAAGAACTTAAAAGCAAGAGAAAACAATTCTGAGTGGAAACTTGAAAACAGAGAGAGTAAGATGTTGAAGCCTGGAAGAGCTGAGATTTGAAGTGGCTGATGAGGAAGAGAAAGAAAAAAGCATGAATGAGAATTTCCACAGTGGCTGAAGCTCCGGAAAACATAGTTGCGGAACAGCAAAATCTGTTTTTCAAGACAGAAAATGGAGTGTTACAATGCAACTACGAGGCACGAATAAGCTGGTACTGCTTTGGAAAGGAAAACAGGCAGAATTCTAAGATTCCCATTTATTCTTAGCTTCTTTTGTCAGAAGTATTTTAGTATAGAACAGTATTAATACTTTACGCTTACAAACTTGTATCCATATGGTTTTTCCATCAAACAGAAAAGATGTGCTTGTTGAATTTTTAATAACACAATATTTTCTTTCAACCAAATGCACTTTTTTCCCCCTCAGTTTAAAATGGCTCAGGAAAATCTTGAATTTAATGAAAACATTATTTTAAAGTATAATGAGAAAAAAATTGCAAACTTTCATTCTCCCTTCCCTGTCAGGTTATTTTTATCTTACCTTAAATAAGTTTTCAGATGTATTTTATCATTATAAGCCATATTAAGTGCATATCTGAATTTTTTCTACTAGCTGTTGCGAAACCAAAGATTTTCAGCTTCCTTCCATCACGCAGTTGAAACAGTTGTCAATATGTTAATGCCACACATCACTCAGAAGTACAGAGACAATCCAGAGGCTTCAAAAAATGCAAACCATAGCCTTGCTGCCTTCATAAAAGTAGGTACATGAGTGACTTGGGTTTTGTGTTTACTTTTTCTATAATACTGCTTCGTCATAGATTTTAAAGAATTTTAAAGTCAACTTATATAAAACTGAGTGTGCATAATGCCTTTGAAGTTTAATTCCACGGTCAGGTTAAAATGCACTGAAGTATGACTTGTCTTCTGTATTGAAACAGCCACCTGTTCAGAAGTTTGATTTTAATGAGTTTGTATTTTATCAAAATTTTATTTCTTGTTTTGTTTTCCCCATTCAGATATTATCTTGTTACTCTCTAATCCAACAAAATCTTCATGCACTGGGTTGTGTTTTATTTACACATATTTTATATGGGCAGGCTTACAGTATCTTCCTTTTTGCAACCAATAAAAACCAGCAGGGAGAAAAAAGGATGGGAAATAAAGTGATAGATAAAGCTGCTAGTGGCATGTCATTTTTTGTTTATGCCAAGATAGATTTCTTATCTTCTAACTGCTCTTCTATTTTTAATTTGTTTACGTTCTGAATTCTTAGGAAAAATTTGATATATGTATGTGTATATGTGTACTTTGTTTTGTTTTTTATATCCAAACTGACTGAAATATCAATAGTGTGTTCAGAAAATTAACTAGTAAAATACAGAAATATAATAAGTGGATACTGAAGCAATATTTAATCATTTCTATCTTAATTTCTTTTTTTTGTTTGCTTTTTTTTTTTCCCCAGAGATGTTTTACTTTTATGGATAGAGGTTTTGTTTTCAAGCAAATCAATAACTACATCAGCTGCTTTGCACCAGGAGATCCAAAGGTATTCTGTTTTTAAACAAAATAGTTTTAGGAGTTGCTTGTTGCATGTGGGTGGAGTCTTACAATAAGACTTCAGATTTATGTTAGCTATGTTTATAGCTACATTTAAGCATGTTTCTTAGAAGTCTCCATGCTATGCCTTATATATATATTTTTTTTTTCCCATGGAATCACTTTTTCATATTTTGATTCCCGTCTCCAGGTACAACTTGACCACCGTAGAGCATGTATACTACTCTAGAATATGTACTGCTCTCTAGAAAAAGGGAGAAGAGAGTGGGCAACACTAAGCAGGAATTTTTAGCATGAATGCAAAAGGCTGAAGTTGGAAGCATTTGATGTGATCTTTGATTTCTGATAAGTTTCTATCAATTTACTGTAGCGGGAAGAACATGTACCAGTGGTACAAAAGATTTCTTCTGCAAATTCAAACTTCTCTTAAATCAGTATATGTTATAATATGCTATATGTCCAAGTAAATTTGGGCATAGTAGGATGTAATTAGAACATACCCAACTGTCAAGTGTGAGTTGTTCTGAAAGAACATTTTGATGAGCTACAGAGCATTGACAGGTCTCTAATCCCTCACGCTGCACGATTGCGAGAAATCACTCTCACGTGTAAGAAAGCTGATTTTATAATGTTAATCAAATTACTGCATCAGTTGTTTAATTTATACTTTATTTTTCCAGACACTTTTTGAATTCAAATTCGAGTTTCTCCGTGTAGTCTGTAATCATGAGCACTACATACCTTTGAATCTACCAATGCCATTTGGAAAAGGCAGAGTTCAGAGGTACCAAGGTAAACTCTTTCAAAGATGTGTATGTTGTGTTTCTTAGATGTCACTATTTTAAATGGAAGCTTAAAGTTTTAATCTCTTCCTTTAAACTGAGAGAATAGTTTAGGTAGAATAATCCATACAAAGTACCTAGTTGTTAAAAGATATGGTAAAGTATGTTTTTGACTCTTGTTTTCCTTTCCTTTTCTGATATTAAGTTTTGAATAGTAATTAAACTTTAATCAAGGTGATAGAACAAGATTTGGGAGTAAGAGCTAGACAGCAGCATAGAGCTTGTGTTTGTCTTTGGCTTTTTCCTTTTATTCCTAAAGGAGCAGCAAGACTTGAGAAAATAGTGGTTCTGATTACACAGTAAAGAATGATATAAAATCCTGTTCTCTGCTGACCTAGGATTTTGGCCGGAATAAAAGACCTTTATCTGAAATCTTTCTGGCCCTGTTTTGGTATACCAAGCAAAAGAGCTCTCAGGTGGTGCAAATGGTTCTTGTGTGCGTTTCAAGAAGGATTGTAGAAAGCCTGTGCTTTCTCATTTCATGGATTCCTATATTGGGAGAGTTTCTCTTAAGTTCCGTATTTACTACATAAAATAGTTGGATTATTTTATTACATGAAACACATAATATACAAAAATACTTATAAGTGTAGCAGTTTGACTTTATCAGATCTGCTTTGTTGGTTTCTTTGTATGTGCATATGTGTCTATAATATATACTTATCTCTATATGTGACTTAGCATAGATATATAGTAACTAACAGATATTAAATACTTCATGACATAAAATTGCACTGTAATGATTTGAGTAAAAAAGTTCTTTAATAAAATGTTCTTTAATCCCAATTCTGTTGCAGTCGACACTAAATCTGTAAATATTTCTGGAAAATGTAGTACTTCTGATTGAACTTGGAAAAAAAAATGTCTACTATATTAATGCATTTCTAATTTACATATTTCTAAGCTAATTTATTTAAATATTTTCATGTTCTTCTGTGTAAACTGAGAAGAAATTCCTTCAGTTGAAATGTATGAGCATGTGTTGTCTCTTACGCTTTTAGTATCTACAGTAAATTTGGGGGATTGTTTTCTTAGAAAATATGAATTAACTAAGATCACAGATGTTAGCAGGCTTTATCATCTATATTCATAATCAGTGTTTTTGGAAGATAGATAATGAAGAAGGAACTCAAAACTGCAGTACAGAAATCTAAAACTGCTTAATCCATGTTTGGCTTGCAGCCTTTCAAGCTTACTAACTTGGGACTGAACTGCAGAATAAAATCTAAATTCTTCTTCTACCCCACAAAGAAACTCCTGAAGGATAGGATGTTCATTGCCTTTATGCCCTGTGTGCCTTTTCAGTGCACGAATGTAGATTTAAGTTTAATATGTAGCTATAAAGCGCCGATCATGGTAAGCTTAGAAGGAAGACTCTTGCATATTGGACAGTATTTTAAGAATATGTAATTTGAATATATATATATATATTCATATGCTTATATTTCCCAATTTACTACTGATTGATTATAAATTGCAATTTATAATGCATAATTACATGGTTAACTGGGTGTATGTGAATATTTATGATATATACAGATGTCTGAACATGAATTTGTCAATAACCTTTGTGTTCAGCCGTAAGTTAATTGATAAATTATTTAAATTATACTGTTCCTTACATGGAATTTCTGCTTTATTTTCAGACCTTCAGCTGGATTATTCATTAACAGATGAGTTCTGTAAGAATCACTTCTTAGTGGGGCTGCTTCTAAGGGAGGTGGGAAATGCATTGCAAGAGTTCAGAGAAGTGCGACAGATTGCTATTAGTGTGCTCAAGAACTTGATGATAAAGCATTCTTTTGATGATAGATATGCTTCCAGGGTAAGTGTATTTCTGTGTTAGTAGTACAAAATGATAAATGCTATGTGCACACTTTCAGAGAGTTTTTTCTTCTTTCACAAAACCTATTAATTTGCAGCCATGCTGTTTGAGTTCAGACTGCATCTGTAATGAAAATGTGTGGTGACTGTAGCAAAAACAATTTGCAGGCCCCAATACTTTTACCAAAGAGGACCACAAGGCATCTTTTAAGAATAATTACATTTATTTATTATATTTTGATAGCCGTTTTTTGATATATTTTGGTAACCATTGTGTTTAGATATATAACGACTATTTTTAAAGCTCTTAATTTCATTAAGTGCTAGCTCTTAATATTTGACAACTGTCTATACATCATCTACTACTGGTAAAGTGAATATAAGAAAAATGCTGTCATGAGTTTATCAAGCTGACATAAGATTACTTTACTTGGTTAGTCTTAGCTGAAATCATATTACTGTAGGTTTTTTCTGTGTTATATTGAAACAATAAATAAAATGTGTTGGCCAAATTATAGTGAATACAAGAGATGACCACTACTTTTTCCACTCAGGAGCTTATAAGTGTGAACTCTGGCTTAACAAATATTAATTAAATGTTCTTTTCAAACTCTATTTAGGTCCATCAAGCACGAATAGCCACTATGTACTTGCCACTCTTTGGATTGCTTATAGAAAATGTCCAACGAATCAATGTTAAAGATGTGTCTCCATTTCCTGTTAATCCTTCCAGCAACGTGAGTGACCATTTCTATTTGATATTCTGATTAATTTTATCATAATTTCTTGGTAACATGTATATAAGATAATACATACTTTCAGGAAAAAGTTCCATAAGTTTCAGAATTCTTGGAGTTTATTTGCTTTGCTTTATACTAGATTTAAAATTTTGGTTATATTTTATGATTTTGATTGCCCTTCCTCTGGTCCAGCTAAGTTATGCCTGACATCATAGTTGGCTACATTCAATAAATGCATCATAACTTGCTCTTCAGTTGAACCTGTGAAGATTTTTGGAGAATGTCAGGCTGCAGACTAACACAATATGTTTCTAGTGTCATTTGATTATAATACTATGTAGCATCTTGCTATTTCTGCATCTCTGGTGTATGCTTCTATCATTCTATTAACAACTATAGACCGTACAAGATTGGACCTGGTACATCTTTTTGTCTGCTCTAACAAAAGAGCAGCTAAAGAAGTTGAAGGAATAGCATTGTTGAAGTGTCAAAAACAAAAAAAGCCAAAAAACAAACAAACAAAAAAACCCCCAGAAATATATTGAAATGTTACAGTTGTACACCATTATTGAATCTGAGATTTAATAATTAAAGAGTATATTTTTTTTTCCGTATTTTGCTGTGTGCCATTTGCCAGTTCAGAAAGAGAAACTCACAGTGCCTCTCCAACAACACAAAAATTTGGATGTTTAAAATAAAAAATAATCTGGGTCTTTTGGAATTGTCTGTATTACAGTGGAATACTCAATTGTGTGGAATACTCGTTTTTTCAGTATTTGCTGAGATCTTTGAAGTTAGAGGCTATCTCAGACTGGTGGAAGTATCTGAACATATCATTCCATGCTTTTTGAGCATGATAGATAATAGAAATTCCTTAAGAAAGGAATATATTCTAGGAGGTTCCTGGAGTGGGCGAAAGATAACTTCCTGACACAGATGGTAAGAGAGCCTACTAGGGGAAGCAGCCCATTAGGCCTGCTATTTACAAACAGAGAAGGAATGGTGGGAGTCATGGTGGTCGGAAGCTGACTTGGACATAGCAACCAGGAAATAATTGACTTCTCTGTTACTGGTGAGGTCTGGAGGGGAGTCAGCAAAACTGCTGCCTTGGACTTCTAGAGGGCAGACTTTGAACTTCAGAATGGTCTGGGAGAATCCCTTCGTAGTCAGTCCTGAAGGGCAAAGGGGTCCACAAAGATGAGACATTCCTCAAGAACGCACAGTAGCAGGCCATCCCCATGTGTCGTTAAGACAAGCCAGCATGGAAGGAGACCAGCCTGGCTGAACAGGATGCTTTCACTAAGACTCCAGGGGAAAAAAGAGTTTGCTGTCATTCGATGAAGTAGCAGACAACTCAAGAACAGTACATGGATGTTGCTAGGATATGCAGAGGGAAAAGTAGAAAGGCAAAAGCCCAGCAGGGGCTTGATCTGCTCACCATTGTAAAAGGTAAAAAAAAAAAAAAACTGCTTTTACAAATAAATTAACAACAAAAGAAGGGCCAAGGAGGATCTCCATTCTTTATTGGATGCAACTAGGGACATTACCACCAAGGATAGGAAAAGTCTGAGGTACTTAATGCCTTCTTTGCTTCTGTCTTTAATAGTCAGAATAGTTTTCCACAGGGTACACATGCCCCGGAACTGGAAGTCAGGGATAGGGAGCAGAATAAACCCTCCATAGTTGAAGGGGAAACAGTTAGCAACCTGCTATTCCACCTGGACTATTACAAGTCTATGGGCTGAATGGGATCCCCCTGAGGGTCCTGAGAGAGAACTGGCCAAGCTACTTTGCATCATTTATCAACAGTCCTCATCAACCAGGGAGATTCCAGACGACTGGAGGCTAGTGAATGTGACACCCACTTACAAGAAGCATCAGAAACTACAGGCCTGTCAGCCTGACCTTGGTATAAGGGAAGGTCTTGAGTTGGGAGAAAGTGTTGATCTGCATTAGGGTAGGACGGCTCTACAGAGGGATCTGGACAGGCTGGAGCAGTGGTCTGAGTCCATTTATAGGTGGTTCAACTAGATCAAGTGATGAGTTCTCTACTTTGGTCACAGTGACCCCAGGCAATGCTACAGGATTGGGGTAGAGTGGCAGGAAAGATGTGCAGAGGAAAAGGATCTGGAGGTGTTAGCTGACAGTCAGCTGAATGTGACCCAGCAGTGTGCCCAAGTGGCCAAGAAGGCCAATACTGTCCTGGTTTGTATCAGAAATAGTGCAGTCAGCAGGAGCAGGGAGGTGGTAGTTTCCCTGTACTTGGCACTGGCTAGGCTGCACCTAGAGTACTGTGCTCAGTTTTGGGCCCCTCACTACAAGAAGGACAGTGCAGTACTGGAGCGTGTCCAGAGAAGGGCAGCAAAGTTGGTGAGGGTCTGGAGCACAAGTCTTATGAGGAGCTGCTGAGGGAACTGGGGCTGTTTAGTCTGGAGAAGGGAAGGCTCAGGGGAGACCTTATCACTCTCTGCAATGACTTGAAAGGAGGTTGTGGTGAGGTGGGGGTTGGCCTCTTCTCCCTGGTAATAGTGATAGGCTGTGAGGTAATGGCCTCAAGTTGCACCAGGGGAGGTTCAGTTTGAATTTTAGGAAGCACTTCTTCTCTGAAAGAGTGGTCAGGCATTGGAACAGGCTGCCCAAGGGAACTGGTGAGGTCACCATCCCTAGAGGTGTTCATGAAATGTGGAGATGTGGAACCTAGGTACGTGGTTTAGTGGGAATGGTGATGAAGTGTCCACAGTTGGACTAGGTGATCTTAGTGGTCTTTTCCAGCTGTAATGATTCTGTCATTCTATATAATAAATTCTGCATTAGAAAATAAAGTATGTATTACTAACTAGACCCATAATGTTGGAAAACAATAATCGTATTTTCCCTTATTCCTTTTTTTTTTCCAAGCAGAGTGCAAAGGATGATGGGCTTAATTTGCCAACTGCGAATCAGCTTGTAACACCACAAAAAACAGTAAACACATTGGATAATAACCTTCCTAAAGATCTGTTTGGTGTTATCTCTGGCATTGGTAAGTACGTAAAAAATTAAACAAAAAAGGGCAAAGTTTTCTTTTTCTTTTGTTACTAGAAGTAATTGTCCCATTTTTTGAGCATGTATTTTTGTGGAACCCTAATGAAGTCAGTTATTCTGTGCAATCCAGAATTCAGTCTGCAAATGAGATATATTTGTGCTTTATGTTTTTCTGTTTGAAAGTAAAGCTGGTTTTTGGAAAGAACTGCTTTTTTATTTTTATTTTTTAATTTTCCCCTCATCAAAGTTGGCAGTTCTCCACAGGCTGCAGAGAAATAAAAGACAAGACTAGCCTTAATCACTTACAGCAAGAGTGCCATGATACATGGTTTTGTAAATGACCATCTCTGTGTGGAATGCTCATTGTGCATGCTTGTGGCTATCCTCTTTTTTTACTTGTTTTTCTGTTTATTGTTATCTGTTAAAATTAGTTGCATCAGTTGCTAGTCAATTAAAAAATGATGAGGAAAAGAAAGTTTCTGTGAATGTGTCTTTCATGTCGGTGTGTATATATTGATAGATCTGCTTTTAGATACATCTGCATGTATTTCTACATAGATCTGCAAGTGTGTCTGTGTATATATGTACGTATTCTGCTGAAAATATATCAATTGATCCTCATTAGAAGTATTTAAATGGAATTATTTGTCTTAAGAAATACATACATATATAGGGGGTTTAGAAGTTGGACTGTAGAGTGACTTTTTACAGTATATGCATTGTTTGAGATTTTTACATTTTGTTTTGTTTAGCTTCTCCATATACCACTTCAACTCCAAATATTAATTGTGTGAGGAATGCTGACTCAAGAGGCTCTCTTATAAGTACAGACTCAGGAAACAGTCTTCCTGAAAGACACAGTGACAAAAGCAATTCTCTTGACAAGGTAAACAAGCAAACAAAAAAAACTCCTCAGAAACAACAACAAAATACCCACTGAAGTGTACTCCTGAAATTTTAAGTTAACTTTTGTTATCTCCACTGGGACTGGGCTTTCAAGAATAACTTCAGAGCAGCATTTTCATAAGTTTTTATTCTATCTTTTTTCTTTTGAGAAACATGTGTCATATGAGCTCTTCTAACAGTGTTTTTATTAAGCTGTTCTGCAGAAAATGCAGTCTGATTTTCAATTTAGAAACATAAGCAAGCATTTGTTTTTTTCCCTTTAGATAAGGGCGTGAGGTTAAGAGCGTTAAATATTGCCTGTGAGAACTGAACTCTGCTTACGTGAGATTTTGTGGAGGTCATCACTCTTATCTGTTCAACACACAATATATGTAATATACGTCTTTTCTAAATCAATTACTGTGAATTCTCTAAGTGACTGATATTAGTTTGACTTTTCTAAACCGTTTCACTTGGAACCTGTTAGGAAGTAGGAGTTTTGGTTCTGGTAGCTATGAGTTATTCAGTCATGTCTTTCTAGAGCTTGTATTTATGCTCACATTTCATTTTCTTAGATCTTGTTGTGCATGTCACAACATGATAACTTTTTCCCTTGACCCTGACATGCCTTCGTGTGGCAGAGAGAGAAGCTTCTCAGAAGGCACTCTGCTCATGCTATGCGTCCTAACGGAGGAGAAGAAGAAAATTCTCACCCTGCAAAGAAAAACCGTTTTACTATGGATTTTTCGCTTCTGACAATTCCAGTTTTGCCAGAGAAAATTATGCATGCTGCTTTCTCTCTTCAGTTACAAGAAGTATTTGGTTTTTTGTGCTTGGTATAGTTAAGCTTCTGAGTGAAGTGTGATCAATAGTTTTGCCACTTCTTTTGCAACAGTTGAATCTCAAGGCAAATGTGTACGAAGCAACCATGTAAAGTAGCACTGAATTCCAAACCTGTAATAGTTCATGTATACGTAATTTAGTTAAGTCAGAACTATCCAGTCAGCTTAACTATTAGCAGAATTTGAGTCTTATATTTCTTAATATAGATGTGTCTAAATATTAATATAAATATGTCATCTTTGACATTCTTTGACAGAAATGCCTTGGGCACATGCTGTTGCTAAATGGCAATACTGTCATCTATTACTTAGTTTTTATGTTGTTAATTGCTAACTTGCAGTGTTTTCACTAAAAGGGTTTTCAAAGGAGTCAAAATCCTTTGAAAATTCTACTCTGCTCTGCCAATTTAGGTAATAGAGAGTTCATGTTTTGCATGCTGTTAATATCTTGCGTGAATAATACTTAATTCTGGCTTCTTAGTCATTGCTTTCCAAACTTTCTGTTAGATCAGTTGTTCACTGCACATATCTTCAAATTTTTGCTCATTGCTTGGTTTTATCCTAATTTTCATTCAGAATAACCTGTAGAACTAGCCTTATAGAAAAAGAATTCTCTAGAAACTATTTCTGTTTTAACATAGTCTTTCTTTATATGCTTCTGAGATTATTTTAAACTAAACTTGCAAGTAGCTATAATACTAGTTTTATCTGTGTACATTTTCAACTTTTAGAGAGAGTTCTATCTCTAAACAGTATCAAAATTATAGATAACTCAAAAATCAGTTTCTGTTCTGTCACCCATGAATTGCCTGCTCTATTTCAGTTTGCATGAAACTGTATAGTAGTACTTCCTCATTCACTAGAGATACTGTATTTATTTAAAATGAACAGTTTGTGGGACCTTTAGAATCAGGAGCGATCAGGTTTATGCAGGTGTCTACTTCCTCCAAATTAAAGTAATTTCTGTCTAGTATTATTATAACATCATGTGGTTTCACTGCATACAATGGCTAGTATATGAGAGATGGCATAGATTGTTTTAGAAACATGGGACATCACAAAGGGCTCAGTAGTCAATTGATGCTTGTGCTGCAAAGTGTCATGGATTAGCATTTCTCTTGCTTTCAGTGAGGAGTGTTCCTGGAAGGACTATTCTGCCCTTTAGGTGTTGGAACTCAGTTTGAGAAACCAAGTGCTTTTCTCCCTCAAGTCTGTTTTTATTTTTGTTTTTGTTTTTCTAATGTTGATATAAGGGATTACCTCTTATACTGGTATGTGTCCTTAAAAAGTTAATGAGTCCAATGTTATCAAGCTTCTATGTAGAAACTGTTGCACAGATCAGTTATACCAGAACTTTAGCTTTCCAGAAAATAGTTTAAATGACTGGTCCATCTTCCATTGGGATAAGTAGCCTCATATTGGAAGGAAGGAATTAGGCAATGAAAAGGGCAGAATGTATCCTTTAAGCAAACATTCAGCTTCATACTGAGGATTTTAGAACACTTGATTGTGTAAAAATGATTGTTTTACAAATAGGTAATTGCCTAAAGCTCTATTTCTATATTCTCAGTTCTGCTTTTTTTCTTTTTGTAGCTCTTTATGCAGTAAATATTTTGAAAGTTGTCAAGCTGTCATGTATTTATTTATTTTTTTCTTTTTGGACAGATTTTCTTATTTTCTTCAGTATTGAGTATTGTAGATTAGCTTCTCACAAGTGTAGGGACTTTATAAAGAGAGGAAAGGGTGGTTTTTTTTGTTGTTTTTTTTGTTTTTTTTTTTTTTAAAGGCAAAGGCAGATTATTTATCAGTAGATGGTCTTCCAGAATGCACATTATTCCCATACGTGTATGTTTCCCTTGGGATTCTTCATTTTTCAGTAGAATTCTGTGGAGTCATGTCTGCCTGCAGTTCAAAGTAAAATCTTCAAAAGCAAAGAAGCATGTATGTGTTGCCTAACAGCGTCTATTTTTAAAGTATTTACACTAAGCAAAAAGGGCATGCCTCAGTTTACAGTCACTGTTAGGTAACTTTTCTTACTCGTCCTCCGTAGGGGAAAATTTGTGCAAAGAAGGAAATGAAAATAAACAAAAGTAAAGAGGTTTAATTTCTATACTTCGTGTGTACCGTGTGTTTTGTAGAGGCCTATCTCTACAAAAAACATTTTTGTCTCCATTCTGAGATCCTTTTTCTGTTGCAGGAATTAATAAGGCAATTTAAAACATTTTAGTTCATTATGAGTTTAGGAACCTTTCAGCCAAACTATTAATTTTCTTTTCAGAACCAACAGAGCAGCACTTTAGGAAGTTCTGTAGTTCGATATGACAAACTTGACCAAGCAGAGATCAAGAGTCTGCTCATGTGTTTCCTTCATATCTTGAGAAGTATGTCAGAAGGTAGGTAATTCCACCTATTTTTCAAAAATATGTGACGATGTATTGGATTTATGCACGTGACTTAATACCTTTTGTAACCTTACAAGCCATTTTTAGATTATTGAGATCCTAATCATCTGAAAACCAAGAAGAGCTTTCGAACTCTCTACTGAATACTTTTTTGTGCTTGCTGCCTTTGTCTTGTTTTTCATATTTTTCATTTTCCTAGATGCATTGTTTACTTATTGGAACAAGGCTACAAAATCTGAACTCATGGACTTCTTCACAATTACAGAGTAAGATTTTTTTGAGTTTATCATAAAATCATACTTTTTGCTAAGCTGTTAAAATCCTGAGCATGGGCATAAATGAATATTTGTTACTCTTCACTGTTTGAAAAGCAATACCATAGTAAGTCTTGATTAGAAATCCTTAACTTGATGTGCACAACTGCATGTCTGTACAACTCCATAATAGTTTCTGGAATTCGGCTATGCAGAAATGACCTCAGAAGGTTCCTAAACAGTAAGTAGTACTCAGAATTTCATTGCTTGTGCAAGAGGAATGGACTGTCTTGTTGACTTGCCTGCATTCAAATGCATCTTGTAATGCTAACGTGTGGAATGATATGGCTGCATATGAAAAATTTTTGAATCAAATAACTTTGGAAACAAAGTCTTCCTAGCTTTCCTCTTGCATCTTGGAAACAAAATATATGATGAATCCATTATTTCTTATTAGCTGCTACATTTCAGCTATTCACATTGAGCATTATTTATTCATGAGAACTGACTGATAAATAGAAAACAAGGATGTTGCTATTGACTGAAAGTGGTGCAACAGAGAAGCTTTTCTGCATGTCTTGTTGTTTCATTGATCTGTTTTTCTTCTTTTCAGTTGTTACAGGCTCAGTCACTGTAATATCGGTAATTAATTGTTATGTAATGTGATACTCAAAGTTCATTTTAGAAGTCTGTTACAAATAGTGTTTTAATTCAACCACTGAGTACAGATGGCATTATATTGATTGTACTGGAAACAGAACTGAGCAGGTAAATGAGCACAGGTAGTAGACTGAAGCATGAGGTATAAACTATATTAAATCAGTGAACATTGTTTTTCACTTAATGACCTCTTGTTTAGGGGCAAGATAGAATTAGTTTTTGATCTAATCAGCGATCTCAGATTACCATCACAGTATCAGTTTAAGGAATACAGAACAAAATAAAATTCCTATCTTAGAATCATAAAATTTAGGTTAGAAAAGGCCCTTAAGATCGAATGATGCAGATGATGTCCCCAGGTGCCACATCTGCACAGAAATTAGACCAGATGGCCTCTAAACGTCCCTTCCAACCTCAACCATTCTGTGATTTTGTGACGTAACATTTGAACTTGGTGTCAATAATTTTCTAACGTGCTCTGTTTTTTCATTATTCGACTCTTCTAGCTTATCTTTGCAAGACTCATACTAGATGTTTTGATGCAGAAAAGTTGAGATTGGTGTGCTCTTTTTATACTAATCCCAATTTGACTAAAACAGCAACCATTCATGATTGATTTCAGAGGACCTGTGTCCAGTTATTCTTGGCTGGGGACTGAAAACAAATTTTATGGGCTGGAGAGATAAAGTTTCATGGCATAAGAGTTTAAAGTTAAACAATAAAAAGAAAGTTGAGTAATTCCAATGAGCATAAACTTATAAAGGATTTTTGTGTTATTTTTCTGACTTTTTGTGTGTTCTCTGTAGAGTATGCTTACATCAGTTCCAGTACATGGGAAAGCGATACATAGCCAGGTACTGTGTGGAATTTAAATGTTACTGTCTTGTCCACTAAGAATAATAGTCTGTACAGCACTGTATCCACTAGAAGTAATAATGGGTGCAAAACTCTGCTACAGATAAATCATATGGGAGTAGAAATGTTCTTGTAAAATTATACATAACAGTTTGAAGTAACTGGTTACTATATGAACAATTCTGAAGCAGACTTCTATATAGGATACAGAATGGTGTGTGCTGTGTTTTTATAAATTACTTTGCAATTCACCCACCCCTCCTGCTATCTTTTTTACTGAAGACTTTTTTCCTTGAAGTAATGTCTCTCAGGGAAGAAGTTTTATCATTTTAATATTTCATTTTCACTGGGCCATAAAACCATGTCAGTTGAAATGTTATAGAAATTTAATAAAGTGTCTTCAATGAAAGGTGAGTAGTAGACATTTCTACTCTGCTGTTTTTCAGTTCAAAGTCCAAATTACTTCTAGGTGCCTGTATGGTTCCCATTGGCTGCTGTTTAAGAGAAAATCTCAGAAATATGTATATAGAATGTATTTCTTTCAAAGTAACGCCTCCTATTTATTTCATGAAAACGACAATAGATACAAAAAGCACGAAAGCACTGTTTGATGGAGCAAATTCTCAGCTACAAAACACTATTTTTCAACATAGTCCCCACCAGTAGCTGTGAATTTTTTGCCAGCAATGAACAAGCCTGTGTGCTGCACTCATAAATATCTGCACCAGTGCAGGTGACCCACTGTCCCCACTGCTGAAACTCATCATCACTACCTCAGTGTACTCACCTCCATTTGGTCTCCAGAAATGTTCAGCAAGCATCAGTGGATGTCAGTGGGTGCCATTTTTTCTGCATGGTGGAATTCAGTGACACCCCTTTGCTTCCTACGCACTTCCATGTCAGATGTCATTCCATCAGACTGCCCCTCTGTTGCCATCTGTCACACAACAACAGCGTGTAATGGAACATTGGTGGGAAGGTTCAGCCTCTGCTGCCATGCAACCACCACGTGTCTCTGATGTTGTGGGCTAACATCATAAAATGGGAGGCATTTCTTTTGGTGCAGCTCTTGTACTCAAGTATTTGAATATATTTGCATTAGCGTGTTCTTTCATGCAAAGTACTTTTTTAATAGAGTAAAATGTAGTAATCCGTTTAGGCTTCATACTGTGGTATACGCAGTGGTCCTGTTATAACTACATTTGTAGGGTTCAAATACTGGTCCTCTTGAGCTTGGTGGGAGAGTAATTGCAGGCCTTGGATGGTAAGGTATTCTAAGATGTTTAGCTTTTTGGTTTAAGTTCAATGGCATGTGAATGTATTTCTACAAACAACAAACATGACTACCTTCCTGGAATTTTTTCAGGAAAAGATCTCATCCGTGTTTACACAACTTAAAAAAAGATAAATAATAATCAGCAACCAAAACAAATCTGTCTTTTCTAAGGCTTTGATTTTAACCTTTGTGCTCTAATATACTCAAAACTCTGGATTTACAGAAGTCTGTAATTCTTAGGCTTTTTGTAAAAAAAAAAAAAAAAAAAAAAAAAAAAAAATAAAAATAAATATAAAAAAACCCCATCAAAACCAACCAACCAAAAAAAAAAAGTTTAATTCCTTTGACTAGTTTTCAGAAAAGAACTACCCTCCTTCCTTTTTGTTTACTGATCACTTAGTTTGTGTAGTGCATGTCATGCTAAAAAAAAGACTCAAGCTGTAGAAATCACTTGTGATCCGCAGAAGTACTGAATTTCCCCAATTAATGTAGTTTTCTAGTCTTTCATGTTGTTACACTAAAGTATATGACAGTCAATGCACATACTCTTGAAATACACAAATGACACAGGGAAAAGGAACAGGGAAATATTCAGGCACTGGTTTTCATTTTTCATTAGCTCTGGTGGTGGTACACGATAGGAATTTAGCCTGTACTGATTGCTAACACAGATCACCTTTCTGTTCTCTTCACTTGATTGCTGCAAGTTTAACAAAGTGTATGGCTCTTCTCCCTTCCTGCTTGGGTAAGATGTCCACGATAATACTTCAGTTAATTCCTCCTCCCTGTTGCATGTACGTTTTCTAATTTTACCACCTTGTGTCTTTTTCTAGCTTATTTTCTACAATTTTTACATAAGGTTTTGGGTTCCAAATATCTTTGGAATCTCCGTGTTCTCAAATATTTATGTGCGCAAGAGCTCTGAAGTAAATCTAGCATTTTCAGAGCAACTACTTGTGTGCTTTTGCTGTTGTGCTTTGAGATTTTTAGGAAAGCATTTGCTGTGATGCTTTTTTTTTTTAAGCTACCTATTTTTGTTTTGTAAGTAAAACATTAAATAGGTTGCATTATGACTCTTTCTATACAACTTCTTGTGCTGTAGCTGCTTAACTAACACTTCCTGTCTTGCTGCTGATTGACATGTCTAACTTTTGCTTCTATCCCATTTCACCCATCTTGCAGGAACCAGGAGGGGTTGGGATCCATAGTTCATGATCGAAAATCTCAGACATTGCCTGTTTCCCGTAACAGAACAGGAATGATGCATGCCAGATTACAGCAGCTGAGCAGCCTGGATAACTCTCTCACTTTTAACCACAGTAAGTCTCATGACATGGTAACATTCATCATCTTCAACCAGTACCACAACACCAGACAGGTCCCAGAGCCACACCAGTGCATTTCAATGACTTTTATTATTCTAGGTCAAACGAATAAGTGGAAAAAGTCGATGGTCTGTTCCCTGCTTTGTGATAAAACGATTAATGCTGGCTGATGCCATAACATGGAGTGTGGTTAACGATACTATATTGTAAATTTGTTTTTTCTTTTTCTTTTCAATTACATGCACTTCTACTCTGTTGGACACGTAGTTACAGAGTTTAGTTGTTTTCTGTTTGCTTCATAAAGCTTCATTTTTTCCCCCAACTCGGTCTCACGATTAATCTGAAAATAAAAATTAACACTTTGACCATATCTCCATGTTTTGACATCTCCTAAGGAGAAATAAGCTTCTTAGAATTTCTACAGAGAATGTGAAGCCCATGATTTAGTTTGTCTAAAGTGAAAAAGCGTCCAATAATGAAGTGATTTTTCTGTTTTCAGTGTGAGAAAGATATCAAGTATTCTTGGAATTTCTGTAGACAATGGTAAGATTTAATCAGGTTGAAGTCAGCTTCTATAAGACTGCTGTATTGAAAACTAAATCTGCTTATGTCCTATCTTTTTAAATATGCTGCTCTTAAATTGCAAGTTATGCTGTATGTAAAGTATTCTGAAGCACCGTTTTGCAATCTTCAGCTTCAAAAACAATTAAACTGGTTGACTAATCCAGTAAAATAAACACTGGGTCTGAAAAGAATGGTGTGCAGTAAAGCAGTTATTTGACTTTCACTATACTCATTTCTTGATTTCCCAAAGCATACCTAACTGTCCCCTACAGATACTTAAAACCTTTTAGCTCATTATTTGTAACATAAAGCTACAGTTAACGTAATTACACAAGACTTACCACACAGTTTAGTGGAAAACTAACAATACAAAACAAAAAAACAACCCTGTCTATAAATGCACTTTCGTATCATTGTGAATATAAAGCATACAATTCTTTGAATTAAATACTTCATAAAACTCTATAGTTATGGAAAACATTTGTTCATGTAAGCAGTCTACTGCTGCTGTATTCATGCTGTATCAGTTCTGCTTCTACAAATTTTTACGTGTTTTTTGACATACAAAAGAGCTTTCACACTGTATGACTACATGTTCTCTATGGTAAAATATTCTGCGTAGGAATATTGATTTAAAAAAAATTCTGGGAAATAAATCACCTGGTTGCTTCTGGACTTTATGTGCAAAACTCAATGAAGTTGACTGATTTTAAGGACAGTGAGCTGAAAGATTTTAATAAATGCATGCTAATGTAAGAATAAACTTTCTGTTCTTTTCCAACTAGTTTGAAGGAATTATCACAGCCAGTGTCTCATTCAGTTAGTTTTGAGTTAAGTGATAGCAGTGTTTTTGATGCTGTACATTTAATAAATATAAGGATGTTAGACTTTGTATTGACAATGGTTTTGTAAGGTGAAAACATGTTGCTATGAAAGCCATGTCAAATGTTAAATTGATTTTTATGTCTTTTGTGTCTTGTTTTCTGACTTTTAGTTTTCTGTTGTTGTCATTCCATCTGTATTATTTATATAGAATAGAATCATAGAGTCATTACAGTTGGAAAAGACCTCTAAGATCATCCAGTCCAACGTCCACCTACCACCAATATTTCCCACTAAACCATGTCCCAAAACACTACCTCTGCCCTTTCCTTAAACACATCCAGGGACAGTAAGTCCACCAGTTCCCTGGGCAGCCTGTTCCAGCGCCTGACCACTCTTTCAGAGAAGAAATGCTTCCTATTTCCAAAATGAACCTCCCTGGCCATTACCTCACAGCCTATTAGTGTTACACGAGAGAAGAGGCCAACCCCCATCTCGCCACAACCTCCTTTCAGGTCATTGTAGAGAGTGATAAGGTCTCCCCTGAGCCTCCTCTTCTCCAGATTAAACAATCCCAGTTCTCTCAGCAGCTCCTCATAAGACTTGTGCTCCAGACCCTCACCAACTTTGCTGCCCTTCTCTGGATATGCTCCAGAGCTGCGGTGTCTTGTAGTTAGGGTCTCAAAACTGAGCACAGTACTCAAGGTGCAGCGTCACCGTAGCTGGCTCATCTCCCTCATCCTGCTAGCTACACTATTTCTGATACAAGTCAGGTTGCTGTTGGCCTTCTTGGCTGCTTGGGCACACTGCTAACTGTTCAGAACTTTAATAAATCTTTTAGATAACATGTATGCTCACATAGTTAGGATGTATATGATGGAAATCATTGCTCTCGTTCCAAAAGATCATGATTTTAGAAACAACATTGTCTGTAAATGTAATTTATAAACTTAATTTCTCCCTTTCAAATTATTAATCTAAGGAAAAGAGCTGATATCATGGTATATATGATATTTAAGCACTGGAATAGGCTCCCCAGGGAGGTGGTTGAGTCACCATCCCTGGATGTGTTTAAAATCCATTTGGATGTGGTGCTCAGGGACATGATTTAGCAGAGGGTTGTTAGAGTTAGGGTAGTATGGTCAGGTTGTGGTTGGACTCGATGATCTTTAAGGTCTTTTCCAACCTGAATGATTCTATGATTCTCTGATTTCAGATCTCTGGGGAATTTCACTATAGTTTTGTGACTAAGCGTGAAAGAAATTAAGACTTTTATTGAAATTTCTGAAGCCGCAGAAGAAGCAGCAAGAAGGTGGATCTATATGTGTATTATCTGTGTTGGAGGAGAGGAGGAAGCTCAGTATAACACAGTAACATACAAATGTACATAAGAAGAGGTATACCTTGATCTGTAGTAGCAGTTTACAGTTACTGTCAAGCTCAGTCATTAAAGATTATTCTATTTTCAGAGTTCTTAGATAGTTTTAAATGCATGTTCATATGCACGTCCAGGCAGATCTCCGTATCAGATATGGTAGAACATCCTCTAATGAAGCCCAACTGAGTTACTTTGTTTGCATCCTGCCCAAAGCTTCTGCAATAATGCAATGTAATCAAAGGCTAGTTTATTGTAAATTATTTATGGAAAGAAAAAATTTGAACTGTTTGGAATGTTGTGGATTGGCTACAGCTTCTGCTCAGAAGAGCAGATTATCATGAGTTGGAAGGGACCAACAAGAATCATCAAGCCCAACTCCCAGCTTCTCTGTCACACCACCACCCAAAATCCAAACACTATATCTGATAGTGTTGTCTAGATGCTCCTTGATCTCCAGCTGCTTGGGGATGTGACCACTGCCCTGGCAGTGTTCCATGCCTGTCCACCCTCTGGTGCAGAACCTTTTCCTAACACCAAACCTGACCCTCCCCTGATGCAGCTCCATGCCATTCCCTCGGGTCCTGTCACTGTCACCAGAGAGCAGAGATCAGTGTCTTCCCCTCTGGACCCCCTGTGGGGAAGCTGTAGGCCTCTTCTTAGTCTTTTCCCTGAGCTGAACAAACCAAGAGACCTCAACTGCTCCTTCTACATCTTGCTGTCTAGAACCTTTGTCATCTTCACAGCTCTTCTTTGGATGCTCTAGTAGTTGTATCTTATGTGCCTCGAAGTGCACCCAGTGCGCTGTGGTGTAGCCACACCAGCACAGAGCAGAGCAGGACATTCCCTTCTCTCATCTGGCTGGCAGTGCTGTCTGATGCACTCCAGGATGCCGTTGGCCCTTCTGGCTGCCAGGGTACAATGTGTACTCAATATGTATTCATTTTGCCATTGATCTGAATCCTCAGGTCCTGTTCTGTGGAGCTTATCTCCAGCTTCTCATCTCCTGTTCTGTACATATATCCAGGATTGCCCTGTCCCAGATGGAGAATCTGTCACTTGCTCTTATTGAACTTCATACAGGTGGTGATTGCCCAGCCTGCTATTTCATCTAGATCTCTCTGCAAGGCCTTTCTACCCTTGAGAGAGTCAACAGTTCCTTGTAATTTAGAAACATCTGCAAGCTTTCTTAGTATACACTGAATTCCTGTGTTGAGCTCACTTACAAAAGCATTAACAAGAACTGGCCCTAAAATGGAGCGCTGTTGAATCCCCACTTGTTGCTGACTGCCAGCCTGGTGTATCCCCACTTATTACAGCAGTTTGAGTCCAGCCTGTCAACCAACTGTTCTCCCATCCTATTGTGTACTTGTCTAGCTGTATGCTGGACATTTTGTCCAGAAGGATACTGTGAGAGTATTGAAAACTTTTGTAAAATCCAAAAAGAATCACATCAGCTGGCTTCTCTAGATGGGTGATTTTGTCATAAAAGGAAAGGTAGTTAATCAGGATTTTCCCCTTGTGAAACCTTTTTGGCCTAGACCTTTGGCTGCATTATCTTTCAAGTGTATTTCAATGGCTTCCAGGATAATTTTCTCTGATTTTAGTAGGCACCGGAGTGAGACTGATAGGCCCGTAATTACTAGAGTTGTCTTCTCTACTCTTCCTGAAAACTGGAACAACTCTGGAACACAGGATTTATAATAACCTTTCTTTAAATCTAGAAGAGCAAACAAATTATCTCTTTAAACAGTATTTTTCCCGTCCTCAGTGGAGTTTTCAAAATAGTCATCATCTCTTGATATCTTCAATGGTACCGAAACTGTAGGATTACTGGCCACCTAAAGGCGACTGCTATGAAAAAGGTTTTTTCTTGAATTTATTTAAGGAAAAGAATACTTTTACAAAAAGGAAAATATTGGCAAGTGGCTGTTATGTTAAAACTTGCTTCAAAATACTAGTTGTTCCTTCCTGTCATTACAGAGGTGAAGGAGGTAATGGAACTGAAATTATAGAGAAAATACACGGGAAAAGGATGAGGTGGAGGCAGGAAGAATATCACATGTATATATATGTGTATATATATATATATATATATGCACACACACACACATATATATATATATGCACACACACACATGTATAGGAAAGAGATGTATACTTCCTAACAGAAAACATGTGTAAATCTGCAGAAACTGGTGGTTATTCTGGCTCCTTTCCAGGCAGAATACGCTAGTGCAGGTTCTACCAATCTTTTTTCCTACACTTTGTAGCTTTTTTATTTGCTGGTTTCAAGTTCATTCTTCATAGTTTTGTTCTTAAAAACGAACACCACTTTTCTTTTTAAGCTACACCTAATGGTAGGTCTACTTAGTCTGGATAAAGAAAGAGGAAAAGAAAAGTCTCTTCAGTTGCGTAGTTCAGCTTGGGTAACAAAGGGTGCAGAAAGAAATGGCTGGGTGACAGCCTAAAGGAACATCATCTTTTCTTGTCTTAGACTTAGTGAGTTCAAGTTATAATTCTCATTGAATTAGTGATGCTACGTTGACTAAGTTGATCTAACATTTTAACATGATCCACACCATATTTGTGTAAAGCAGCCAGAACACATCTGTCAATCCAGTTCTGAAAGATCAGTGTTAGGAAACATAAACAACATATTTTAACCATTGCTGAAGCATGCTGTTTTTTAAACTATTCAATTGCATTATAGAATAAAAGTCAATAAAATATTTTGGTTAAATATGGAGGTATTGCATGCTATTCCTACAGAGCATAATTACTTCCTTGGGTCTTCAACTGCGTATAAGTGCATGTGTTCCTTTGGTGTTTTGTATTTTTATAACGATTGAATTCGATATCATTGTAACATCACTAAATCACCAATGCATATTTTCAGCTGTAACTCCATGCTAGTGAGGCATTTATTTTATGAATATATGTATGTATGTGTACATACATATGTATAAGTATATACTTTTATATATACATTTGTGCATATACATACATATATATGAAACATGGAACATTTAAATGTTTTCATTGCTATTTACTGTTTCTGTTGTTGACATTTGTACTTTATTCTATAATCCTGTGCAAATTATGCTAAATTAATTATTTGCACGTATTTGACACATATTTGAATGTATATTAATTATTTTTCTGTATTGAATATTAACTCCTGTCAGGCTTTATATTTGTTAATCTTTTCATAGCTCAGCAAGTCTTTTGGAAATAAAATGCATTTAAATTTGTGCACTAAGCACTTACACTTAATTTTTGTAGGCTATGGCCATTCAGATGCAGATGTTCTTCACCAGTCTTTACTGGAAGCAAATACTGCCACAGAAGTTTGCCTTACAATTCTGGATACTCTGTCATTATTCACAATGGCTTTTAAGGTTTGTCCTTGAATTTATGTTAACTTCTCCTATAATTATACTGAAGAAAAAGTATTTTTGAAAAACTGTTTTTAAAATTTTATTTTGAATTGCATAGCATACAGTGTAGTACTATAACTTGGCACTTTTCAGCATTTCTCATATTGTATTTCATTGTTGTGACATTTAACAGCTCATAACTTGTTGCAGCAAAATGCTTTGGCTTCAGTTACCCGTTGTACTCCTTATCGATCATCAGTATTCTGTTGGAAAAGCTCCTTCCTCCTCCTAACTTTCTAACAGTATTTCTCAAAACCATGTTATCTACTTAATATGATTGGTAAAACTCTATTTTCTATGTCAGTACCATAATTGATATTTGGATGCGCTCAGGCTTAGGTTTGTATATTAAACTTGATCTCTTCTTATATGAAATCATTCATCAGTTAACAGCACTTTCTTTGTAAGCAAGATCAATGAAATGGTAGAAGTATCTCATTAAACCTCGGTTATGCTTGTATTATTAAATGTCTCAGTAATACTATGCAGATTTTTTTATTAATGTCCTGCTTTTTTAAAATATGTATGTTTTTAGAATGGTATAAATGTATTGCAGTACAAAATTCCTAAATTCTCACTATTAATTTAAAGAATCAGCTACTGACAGATCACGGACATAATCCACTAATGAAAAAAGTATTTGATGTATACCTCTGCTTCCTTCAAAAGAATCAGTCTGAAACAGCACTGAAAAACGTTTTCATTGCTTTAAGGGCACTTATTTTTAAGGTAAGGAGTTTTTTTTATCTCCAAGTACTTATCCAGATTTATACCTAGAAATATACTATCTAGAAGTTTGAGAACTAAAAATTCCAAATTAAAATTCATAAAGAGCCTGGAATAATTATCCTTTGAATTGCTATAAAAATTATTTTGTTTTGTGAACTGCTATAACTGTTTTTTCAATTGTTTGGGACTATTAATATACTTGTAGTTTTCTTAACATGCTTATTTTGTCAAGAATGGAGTGCTAATGAATACCTTCTTTTTTTTCTGCTTTTTTCCTCAGTTTCCTTCTACGTTTTATGAGGGTAGAGCTGATATGTGTTCTGCCCTGTGCTATGAGATTCTGAAGTACTGTAATTCCAAACTGAGTTCAATTCGTACTGAAGCTTCGCAGTTACTGTACTTCTTAATGAGAAATAATTTTGACTACACAGGAAAGAAATCTTTTGTTAGAACACATCTGCAAGTTAGTATACTTTCTTTATGTTTTGTTTTTTCACGTTTTATAGTATTGTGTGGTCAGTACTTGTAGGTGGGCAATTGCAAGCTAGAGTGCAAAGTCCTGTTGGATAAAGACAGAAATATTTTCTTTATTTGAGCAAGGTCAGTAGAATTCCAAGAGTAAGAAGAGTATATCTGGTACAAGGAAATAATTTGAAGCAATCCAATGGCCCAATGTAATGTAGGAAATTATTATTTGTGAGTAGGAAATGTGTTATTTAGACATTTATTTTGATTAAGTAGCATACAGTGTCGTGTCTAAAGGAGAAAAGAATGAAGCAGCAAGCACCTTGCAGTCTAAAATAAAACAGAAATACATTAAGAAAAGACTAAAAAAAAAATTGTTCTAACAAGGCTGGGAACAATAGTTCCTTACTTTTATGAGCTCTACCTAGTTCACCCAGCTGTCAGTCTTCAGACCAGAGGATGCTTGTGCATTAAATTTATATAAGGCTCTTTCTTCTTGCTTGTCTTGCTGTACAAATGTATGTTTGGGTTTTTTGAGGGAAAAAAAAAGAAGTCGTCTGTCAAATAGCATTTTACTTCAAGGAATAGTCTTTCTATTTAAAAGAACAAAACTTTCTTTGTAGTTGCACCATAGGTACATTTCAAAGGTATTTCATGAAATATGCACTAACTAGGCATTGTTTCTGTCAAGGTTATTATTTCGGTAAGCCAGTTAATTGCGGATGTCGTTGGAATTGGAGGAACTAGATTTCAGCAGTCCCTGTCCATCATCAATAATTGTGCCAATCACGACAAAATTATTAAGGTCTGGCTTTATTCTTCTTTCCATACTGTAGAAAGGCCGCTTGAAAACTTTTTCACAGCGCCTTTTGCAATGACATTTTAACTTTTTCTGTTACGTGAGTAATGGATAAAGGTAGTAGTTAAACAAACCTTTCTGTGTTTTAGCACACTACGTTCCCTTCTGATGTAAAGGATTTAACAAAGCGTATTCGTACAGTACTGATGGCTACAGCTCAGATGAAGGAGCATGAGAATGATCCAGAAATGCTTGTAGACCTCCAGTACAGTTTGGCAAAGTCTTACGCTAGTACACCTGAGCTAAGGAAGACGTGGTTAGACAGCATGGCAAGGATCCATGTTAAAAATGGGGACCTGTCAGAGGTGAGAGAAAGATCAGACTGTTTTTAGCTTCTTAATAAATTTAAGCTTAGCTTTCTTGAAATTGAAAATACACTGTGTGAATGTGACTGTATAATAATGATTTTTTATTCTGAATGGTTGATTAATTTCAATGGTTGATTAGATATTTTCCTCAGTACATCTTTAAGTCAGTTCTGATTATTAAGGTATGGAATATGTTTAAATGCTCTAGCAGTTAAGCTACTTATGCTCAGTGTAAACAATAGAAGAATGAGGCCTTCTGCTTACTAATATTCTTCAGTTATCAGTTGCCTAAAACACTTGAAGCTATGCCTTGAATTCCTCTCTGGTTGCCTTTACAGAATTATCTTAATTTTCTTCCAGATGGCTTACCAGAAAACTCCTGATATTCTTAAAATTGTTGAATAGCAATTTTGTTGCTAGAAAACAGAAAGCTAACTGATTTCTCCATGCTCTTTAAATATTTAATTCTAGGAAGAGGGAGAAGTGGGAGTGGGGATTTTTGTCTATCAGCATACAGAATTAACGTTGTTTCTTTCTGGAAGTTTGTTCCATCTGAAAACAAATCATGTTGCATTGTATCACCAAATTTCATAAACATGTCTATTTCACTTACCATGCAAGCAAGTACCCCCAAGAAATCACTGCTGCTGTCTTACATCTTACTGCTGTAATTCTTTTATTCTGCATAGTAGCTATGCAGAAGACATATACAGTCCTCTGTCACTAGCTTACATTTTGATGGAAGCAGGTCCAGTTCTCTCAGTCTGTTTTGTTTTAAAAACAGACACGAGGAAATGACTAATTTTTATTAAAAATATGGACTATTTGACTGTACAGCTAGACAAAAAAAAAACCCTGTAAATCATCAAGTCCAATGCCATGTGAAGTATGAATTAGAGAGAGTTCCTGACAGTTACTCATATTTTTTCTTCAGCTCCAGAGTCTGAGATTCTTCAGCCTCCATATGTAAACATTTTGCTGAATCTTGAATCTTTTTTGTCCTTTCTCTGAAGAAAAGTGATCAGTTTTCATAAAAACATCTCCATCTTCCAATTCTGTGCACAGGATTGGATCTCTTTTTTTCTACTGCTACTCTCGAGTAGTCTGTATCCAGTTTTTTCCTACATTTTGTTTTGTCTGTAGCCAAAAGGCAGACAAAGAAGTTCATCAGAAGAACCATCAGATCTGAAGTAATTAGTAGCTCTTTTGCTTCACATGATTCTTGAAATACATCCCTGAAAGAAATTTGCCTATTGTTATTACAGCATGAGGTCATTAGCTTGTGAGCAGTGGGCAGTCTCCAACTGAGTGCCACTCAGTGCTCTGGTGATAAGGGAGTGCTCTTGCACAGTTATTGTTTTGTGTAAGTGAGGCGGAGAATTCTTACACAAGTCATCATCTTCAAAGCAGCAAACAAGGAAAACATAAGAAATTATCCCAGTCTAGGGCTCTTCATAAATGCTTCATTTTCAGCTTTGCATTATGATTGCAATTTATAAAATTGATACTGTTTTTGCTTGTAGGCAGCAATGTGCTATGTTCACGTAGCAGCACTGGTTGCAGAATATCTCACACGGAAAGGTATGATTTTGAAGTCCTACTTAAATGTGGGTTGTTTTTTTTTTTTCATTATGTTCAGGGATAGCAATAGTTTCCCTGAGGAAGTTGTAGGCAAAAAATTGTGACTGATAGCGTACTTACAGCAGCATATTTACATGTTTAAGAACCAGCATTTTAGCTGGAGGTAAAGTAGAATTTTTAGGAAGTGAAAAGGTTTTAATTTAACACAACAGTTGCTAATAAGTGATTAGACCCTTTCTAAGCAACTTTATCAATGAATATTCTTGTTTGTTAAGTAATTTCTCAGGTCTACAGGATGTCTTTCATTATTTTTTTGCCTCTTATAGGGTACTGTTTAGCATATAGGTATTCCCCCTTCTCCAGTGATTTGAGAAGCTCCTCTGTGACCAAATCTGAAACGGTGTTGTCTTAAGTTACAGTACCAAGTACTGCAAGTCTAACAAAACCCAATAACAAGTGATAATCTGTATATATATATTGCACTTCTTTGGGTGACTTGCTATTCTTGTCTTCTGTCATATGGAAATTACTTCCTGTTAGTAATTTGGAGTCAAAGTTCTACCTAGGGTATTTCCAGGAGCAAGACATAAACATGCATTTGAGGCAGTCGTTCAATAAAGCCATTGGTGGTCCAACTCCTGTGAGTGAGGAGAAAGAATCCTTCTAGGAATGAGTGGTGAAGTAAATATGTACAAGTCCTTGTGCTTCTGTTCTTGTCATTGGTTGCTCTTGAGGCTTTTACAGTACAGATTTTGGGCATATAGCCTGACTTCTTAATTCAGTGATCTGATATAATAAAAAATACTTAGAACGGGTAGAAGAGGTAGGGTTCATGTTGGAATATTCTAAAACCAATTCTTGGCAAATATATATTTCAGTAAAGGAAGTTAGATTGAATTTTTTTTTTTTTTTTTGCTTATTTCTAGACCAACTTTCTGTATCTACCGCTGAATAATCTGTATAGCCATCCTCTGACTATCTTGTACAGTTCACATCAGTCTATCCACATTGTTCAGACTGGAGACTTGGATATGTTGGGGCTTGTTCTTGTACAGTTCTTGCATGACCAGTGTTACGAAATACTGTAAAAGTGACCTTAGTTACCTTAGGCCTGGGGTGGGATAGATTGGACACGGTTTTAAAATAAAACAGGAAGATTCAGACACTACATATTTTTGTAGGTCAGAAGCCAAACATTAATGTGGGTTTTTTTAAAAACCTATGTATACTTAAGATGAGCTCTGCTCTTTTAATCATACATTGAGAAGCTGTGTTTTCTTTTATTGTTTTGGTGGTAAGTATATTTAAATACAGCTTCTGACTTATCTAGCATCACAAAATGGCGTATTGTTACTCCGCAAGAGGAAGGTATTTACCAGTGTTTAAGTGAATTTGTCTGCTTTTCTTTTTCAATGACAGGGATGTTTAGGCAAGGCTGTATTGCCTTCAGAGTAATCACTCCTAATATAGATGAAGAAGCTTCAATGATGGAGGATGTCGGGATGCAAGATGTTCACTTCAATGAAGTAAGTAAACGTTAGCATGTTAGAACTGATGAACATTAAAGTGCCATTTATTTTTCCAAGTTTTGTGTTTCTGAGACTGACTACTATCACTTTCTTTGCCACCATTCTTATCCTAACAGAGAAATTAAAAAAATAATTATTCTCTGAGCTGTCCAGGCTCTAGAGAATTTACTACATGCATATATTTTACACAAAGCACCAGCATAAAAATTGCTGTGACCATGCTATGTATTTGCTAGTATAGTTGAGGGAGTGAGGGACAGACAACTAGTTGCAGTGACTGAAATGAAAAAAAAATCAGTGTTGTATAAGCAAATTGTACCAACAAAAAATATTTTGTGTTCTCATTTGTATCTGGTGAAGGTGTATGACAAAATTATTTGTCTGCAAATTGAACATATCCTAACAGATTGAGGAGGAATAGACACAGTGGTTTTAAGCCTTGAGCTTTTACTCCCAAGTTCTGGTGCTGCTTTGCTCTGTTGTTTTAAGACAAAAATTATAGACTTGCCTTTTTCTGTGAAGGCAGGAGTTGTAATTATTTGAAATGAGAAATACGGTGTTTTTTGTTTCCAAAAACATGCAGAAACAGATTCTGGGGTTTTTTATTATTGTTATGTGTTATATTCTTTAAAACACAGATTCTCCTCAACTAGCACGAATGTAGCATGTTACTCAAAGAAAAATGAAAGCTATTCTAACTGAGCCAAGAGTTGGATTTTTGTTGAGTGCGGTCAATGGAAACTTTTGTTGGAAGCTCTTGTCAGTGTATACCTGACAAACCATTTATCAGAGCTTGATTCCTTTGTGTTTTTCAACTGGAATGTCTTTATTCTTCTTCTGATTAGTCACTCAGTGCAAAAAGAAGATACAGCTTTTTCTGAGTCATCGAACCCTGCCCAGACTTATTTCCATCTCTCAGTATTTCCATGGAGCAAAAATATGCCAAGGCTGAAATTACAAGCCTGTGGCTCTTGCAAAGAGTTCAAACCTTGCCAGATTTCGTTTTCCCTCTATGGAGTCCTTTTTTAAACTTAGCTATGGATAAGTGTAACTGGTTTAATACTGGAAAAAAAAAAAGTTAGCGTTTTTCAAGTAACTTCTTACAGCTTACCCTCCGAAGAATAATAGTATGAAAGAAGTCTTCAGTCTCTTCTTAAGAGACTAAAAATCGTGGATAAATTAAGATGCCTAGTACTTTACAGAAGTTCTTCAAGTATTTTATTTGCTTCATGAATAGGAATATATCACATATGGAGTGTTACCTCAGTATGTTCTTATAATAAGGGGAATCTGTAATAGTCTAAGGAAGAGAAATTATATAAGAGATCGATGTGGTAGAGTAATGGGAAGATACAAACGTATATTTCAAGCTCTACTTTACTACTACTGAGCTAAATGAATCTGTGCTTGGAGTTTTTTCCTCTATCTGGTAACTGCTATTCAGGATTAAATCTCCAAAATAGTAATTGGTGGGATGGAGGTGGAGTGGGGGAGGACCTGTTTTTTAACAGTTACTATATGTATTTCATTAAAACAGTTGTGTAGCCAGACAGGCCTATTCATCAGCACCGGTCAGATTCTCCTTGTAGAATTACGATCTTGTGGATGTCACAAATTGCACAGCAAAAGCCTGGAAGCTATTATGCTTTCCATTCTAGGCTTTGCTGTAAACAGTCCCTCTGTCAGAGTTCTGAGCTATGGCTGACAGACTGCTGTCCAGTGCCAGATTCTGTGAAGAATAAAGCTTGGAAAAAGTTAATTCAGATTTGTTGGTTTTTTTCCAAAACAAAATTTGCCGAAATACCTCAAATATTAAGTCAAAGAATACCTTTTTACTTTTTTTTTTTCTTTTTTTTTTGTTCTGGTGCCTTGTTAACAGTGGCTGTCCATGTGAAAAATTATTCCAACTTCAAAATGGTAAATGAAAGTTAATGCTTCACAGCATGCCTTACATAAAGGAGACTATTCTGTGACCCGGCAGCCCTTTCCAAATAGGAAAACTAACTTCGATACTCAAATGCCAGAAAATTTCCCTGTCACCTTTGTGTTACAGCTTTGTAATAAAAACTGTAGCACAACCCAAAGCAAGACGAGTGCCTTTTACTCTTACAAAACAGAATCCATAAATTTAAAACTCTGACACACAAATTTGTGGTGCAGTATTACTCCAGGGGAAGCCTTTCCACAGCCAGCAAATGCTTTCATATTGCTTCACTTACACATTCTCAGATGTATAACCTTTTCATGGACAAGAATTTTTTTTCCCCTAGTGATTTGGTAGTTTAAGAAAAATGATCATTAGACTTTCATTCATCTGTATGCAATGGAGTGAAATCATCTACCATTTATCTTACTTTTTCTCACTCTGGGAAGTTTCTTAGAATCAAGGATAGTTATGCACATAACAATTGAGTGCAGGCTATTTATCAGGCAGTAGGTTCCAGTACAAAGGGAGGTTTAAATTAGTGAATGTCCGGAGCCATTCTTGGAAATACAGGAGGCTCCCTCTGAACACCAGGAGCAGTGCTGTGCTGTGCAGGTGCTGGAGCACTGGCACAGGCTGCCCAGAGGCTGCGGGGTCTCCTTCCTGGAGCTCTCCAGAAGCCGCCTGGCCGTGGGCCTGGGCACCCTGCTCTGGGTGGCGCTGCTGGAGCAGGGGCTGAGACACAGGGACACAGAGGGCCCTGCCCGCCTCAGCCAGCCTGGGGTGCTGGGTGTTTGTTTCTTCATTAGCAATCTGCGTTACAAGGCAGTGGGCAAATTAAATTTTGCTGTATTTGGATGCCCTCTTGTGTCTGAGTTAAGACTTGTGGATAGCTCTTGTAGTCCAGCAGTGGCATGAATCTCAGTTTTCACCATATGGCTGTTAAGAGTGAAAATAGTGGAGAATATGTACAGCCCCGTAAGGTCTGGGGGAAACTAGGAGATTTTTAGGGATCATTTTAGCACATGAACAAGGGTAGTATTTTTCAGTCTTTTTTTACTCTACTCAGAATTAAAGATGGCTTTTCTTAGTTATGTGTTTATGCTGTCTCAGTCCTCTACCAAAGGGAAGAGGGATATACAGTAGCATAGGATCTTTTCAGAGAGTAAAACGGGTTACTTCCAGCTTCTGGCTTGACTACTGTGGCAACAGTGGTACCAGAAGGTCTCTCTCTCTCTCTGTTGCACACGTGGATTCTAGGGAAGGATATTGGAACCCCAAGCATTTTTTAAGAGTTTTGAGATTGCCACAATAATTTTAATTTACAAAATTTTCTTTTGAGGCAGAATCTCTATTTCTGATTGAAAGGAATACTGGTGTAATATCTTAACATGCTTTTAATGACCTGCAAATTGTTTTTCTTTTCCAAATGTGTATCCAATTCTAGGATGTGCTGATGGAATTGTTGGAGCAGTGTGCTGATGGACTCTGGAAGGCGGAACGCTATGAACTGATTGCTGATATATATAAACTTATAATTCCCATTTATGAAAAAAGGAGAGATTTTGAGGTACTAAATTCATTAGAATTAAACTTGAATGAGAAAAGCCTGATTTTTTTAGTCTAACCACATAAAACAGTACATGTCACGGAACAAAAGAAAATTCTAACTACTGTAGCTGGAATGTGAATGTGTTGAAATGTTTGTGTTTTTATTTTGAATAATTCTAATTTTTTCAAATCAGTATAAATTATTAGAATTTAACCTCGCATATTGCCAAGTTATGAAGGTGCTATACATATTACTACTGTTCAATAGAATAGGCTTTTTAGTTGTTATGAACTACAGGAACGTCATTCATACCTGTTGCAAGATGGGAGTGTTCTATGTTATCCTGTTACCCCACTATTATTTGCTTTGATTTTTAGCGGCTTGCTCATTTGTATGACACTCTTCATCGTGCATACAGTAAAGTAACAGAAGTTATGCATACGGGCAAGAGACTGCTGGGAACTTACTTCAGGGTAGCATTCTTTGGACAGGTGAGTATCGCTTAACTTACCATTACTGCAGTATGCAATAAGGAAAACCTTTATTTGTTTTACAAGATACACTGTTTCATCATTTTTGCTGATACCATGACATAAAAAGCACAAGAAATATGTTCTACAATAAGTAGTTAAACACTGTCAGTAACTTACTTTGAAATATTTATCGATTCCAATACAATTCTTTCTTATTTTCCTCAGTAAATTTTTTGCTTTTTTTTCTTTCTTCTTTTGTTTACTACCTTAAGGCAGCGGTAAGTTTTCTGTAATGTCGGTTCTCAGCAATGCATTGACTTAATGTCTGTAGTGCTACAGTGTGGTTGGCAAGGCTGCTTCTTAGATTGGTATGCATTCAGAGCCACTGCAATTAAGAAAAATAATAACATTAATTTCCATTTGGAGAACAAATCATTCTTGTCTATACATCGGTATGCATGCTTCAAACAAGAGTTCTGGCTGTGTATAGACAGCTTCACATCCTCTAGTATGTGTTTACACTGCATATGTATCAGTATGGTAGCACGCAGTATCAAATAATACACTTTCTATATGCATAGCCCAGTCGTTAGTCGTTCAGCTGAGCATGGAGAATTGTAACATACTCTGAGCGGTATAACTTTACATGTATTCTGTTGTCTTTTATAACTTTATAGCAATACCAGTTTACAGACAGTGAAACAGATGTTGAGGTAATTATAGTAACTGCTTACAAAGCAAGCAATGCAGTAAAAACTACTGCATTTCACTGTAGTTTGATGTGGGTACTTTTGTCGATCTAGCCTGTGTTTACATATGATATGTTGCGCTTTTCTCTTTTGTCTGTTACATTTTATGACAAAAATATTTATGTTCTGATTTCAAACATGAATTCAGACGTGGCTTTTTGTTTTAAATCAGTCACCTGTTTCACTTTCCACATACTCTGTGTAACATTTGGTTATGGTTTCAAGAAAAAAAGCTCTATGTAATGAAAATAAAGAAGTATCCGCCAAAATGGTACAACACAGAATTAAGAAGCTTTCATAAATCAAATTCCGAACTGTTGTCAAAGTCCTTGTTTGTGAATCAGATAGTTGTGCAAGGCAACAAAACCTCTGTTTTGGCAAGTGAAACAGTGCTGAAAGTTCACTTTTTAAATAAAAGTGAAGAAAATACTTCTATATCAAGGGCTTGGCACACCATAAGATTGCAACAAACCTTACAATTTTAACTTTGTGTGTTTCCATTATCTTTCATTCATTCTGTAGTAGATGATTATTTTTCTCTTTTTTTCTGTTTTTTTTGGTTTTTTTTTTTTTTTAGTTTTCTTAGGAAACCTTTTTTTACTTAGATTTAATTTGTTTATTTACATTTGCTTGAAACCTGATGTTGGATGTTGGTTTCCTTTGAACCACGAACACGTTCATCTTAATCATTGTTCTGTGTTGCTTTTTATTTTTTTCCAAGATTTTGTTTACTTAATTTTTTTTTGCAGGGATTCTTTGAGGATGAAGATGGAAAGGAATATATTTATAAGGAGCCTAAACTCACACCTCTTTCAGAAATTTCTCAAAGACTCCAAAAACTCTACTCTGACAAATTTGGATCTGAAAACGTCAAAATGATTCAGGATTCTGGCAAAGTATGTTTTTTATTCTCTCCAAAGGATTCCAATATATCACTTCTTCCCATTAATCCACTTGAAATAATGTGGGATCTCTGTCATTTACTCATTTGGTACACAACATGCACGTATAAAAACTGCTGGTTGAAGGGCGTGGGAGAATCATCTCCTTCCAACCTCATCCATTCTGTATTTCTGTTATGCTGTAGGAGACCCTGCTTCAGCAGGGAGCTGAGAGTAGATGATCTCCAGAGATCCTCTCCAACCTCAACCATTCTGTGATTAAGGACAGCCATATTATTACTGTGTTCTTATTATTATTGTTGCTGCCAGTATGGTATTAAACTATGGGTCTCCCAAGATACTCATCTGTTATCATCTTTACCTGGAACGTGCTTTTAGTAAAAAATTAAGGATCTAATAAAGTTTGGTGTTGTAAAAGTGTTTCCTTCCACCACCTCCACCTTGCCAAAGCCTGGTTAAATATTTTTCTGAGATAAAATTTGCCATTTATCTCTTTAGAATAGAATGGTTCTGTTGGAAGAGACCTTCAAAGATCATCAAGTCCAACTACTTCGTCCTCTGTAGTCTCTCCTCTTGCTGCTTTTAAGTTCAGATTTGTCATAGGAATAGCTGGAACCTTTGAATGAAAGAGAATTATGGTAACCCTTAGGCTGAGAAGGCACAAGATGCCTTTCTGCATTCCTTTCATTCCCTTCCTCAGCCAGTTCAAGGCTTCAGACTCTACATTGATTTTCTCATAGTATAATTTCTTGTCTCTTCTGTTCATTGATCGTATAAGCAAGATCACAAAGCGCTGTGCTTCTCGACCATTTGCATTCAGCAACGGTGGGCTTTTCAGTACTTCTACTCAAACTGGAACTTTAAAGGAAGGGAGAACTTATGCGAGGGTTTAATTTCATGTGTTGGAAAAGGAGATCTATATTGTACTCTGTTTTTCACAGCTCTTCCAGTGTACTCTAAATAAAGGCTTTAAATGTACCGAATTCTTCAAAAATAATTATAATCTGTCTGTTTGTCAGCATTTGTAGGGAACATTTCTATCAATCATGCTGGAATGAATACATAAATTACCACTTAAGTTCCAGTCTAGTAATCGGAAAATACTGCAGCATGTCCCATTAAAAACCGATAACAGATGGGCAACTTAAGTTCTATTCACATTTGCTCCGGCATTTAAATGCTGACTTCAAGTGTATATTTGCATCATTGCTTTTCACAGCTTATAAAAGTAATATGGCTCAGAATCAGGCAGAGATAACAAATGTTTGACAGGGGACTGAAATGGCAAGCGACAACATTTAGAAGGGCGCACAAGTTTAGGGTCCCCTCTTTATCTAACAATGGGGGGAATTTACATGAAAAATACTATCGGTCCATTTAGGGACCCTGTTGGGCAGTGATTTTAGGAAGCCTCATCTGCCTGTACTGGAGATTAGTTGCCACTTTTACCATATAAAAAATTTGCTACTCCAAACTGAACATGAAGCCTACAGTGTGCCCCCCAGCTTACTCTTTGGAACCAGTATAGGGTGTCACAGCTGGGACAGCCAGGTTGGTAGAAGTGCCTTCTGAAGGTAATATCTGGACTGTCTAAAAGGTACATTTTTATTTTCAGCTGTTCCCTTTTTATGTATTGCTAGTTTTGGTCTCCAGTCTCTTCTTGTGTCAGCTGTCATGGAGGACAGTATTTGTTTCTACATTTTTTTTTCTTCTCTGACTTCTCCTGAAATGCAATATTTACTGTTAAGCATGAATAAAACTTACTTTTATTGCAGTTTTGCATATGGCAAATAATTATAGTGTTAAAGAAAAGACATGTAATGACCGTATCAAGCTTCATAACAATTAGAAACTGAAGTCAGAGAAGCCCATGAGAGCATTAACGTTTTCTATGTTTGCAGCAAACCCAATTTAGTATCTGAAATTTGTGTAACTGCAATTAAATCCACTTTATTCACAATTTAACTTTTTGATTGTTGTTTTTTTTTTTTTTAAATGTTTTTAAGGTAAATCCGAAGGATTTAGATTCAAAATATGCATATATTCAGGTTACACACGTAGTTCCTTACTTTGAAGAAAAAGAGTTGCAAGAGAGAAAAACAGATTTTGAAAGGACTCATAACATTCGTCGCTTTATGTTTGAGATGCCTTTTACTCAAGCTGGTAAAAGACAAGGAGGAGTAGAAGAACAGTGTAAGCGACGGACTATCTTGACAGGTACTCACTGGATGGAAGTTTCCTTTAAAAGAAAACTGCTCTTTGAAAAACAAATTTACTTCTTGATGTTAGGCTTTTCTGCATGTTTTGTTAGAAGATTTCACACATGGCTGTTGGAGTTCATAAGAATTGCAAAGCACATCACATTGTTTTAAACAATGTTTTGTAAAACAGTTTTTAAAATGAGTGTGCACTTCAAACTAATACTTAAAATTGTTGTACAGAAGCATGCAGAGTAAAATCTGTCAGTTAAAATATTTTCCATATTTTAACTCAAACTAGGCTTTCCATTGGTTTCTTCAAGTGATAATTATCAAATAGCTTTTTCCTCAAACTTCAAGTACTACAAACTCGGAACTGTTTCAACTTTTCTTTGAAAAAGGCTATTTTCTGTTTTGTATCTGTTTTACGTGTGAGCTTGTGTATCACTGCCTTAATGTTAGTGGTAAATTGAGCTTACATGAGTTGGTAGAATCATAGAATCATAGAATCCTTAGGGTTGGAAGGGACCTTTTAAAGGCCATCTAGTTCAACTCTGCTGCAATGAACAGGGATAGCACATCTAGATCAGGTTGCCCAGTGCCTGATCCAGCCTCGCCTTGAAAGTCTCCAGGAACATCAACCACATGACTGGGCAACCTGTTCTAGTGCCTCACCACCCTCACTGTAAAAGAGTTTTTCCTTCCATATATCAGCTTTATATATATATATCAGTTCATAATATCAGCTTTACATATCTAACACTTAAGAGGAAAGTGATAATATAGTCTTGCCATTCTTTAGTTCTTCTCTTTGAGCTATGTGGATGATAAACAATTTTTTTTACAATTCTCCTATGAATCAAGTTCTGATGTTTTATTTCTTGGTTACTGTTATAGTAATAACAACGAGGCTTCCGTGCTTTAACACACGTAAAGCTATGCATATTTAAATTTTCAGGATGTTGTTTCCCCGTGCAAGCAGTATTTTAAATTATATAATGTCTTATTAAAATGGATGACGAGTTTTCAATTACGATTCTATCAAAGTTCACCTTATTCAAACACCTTTTAAAAACCTTATTAAACTCATTTTTGTCCATAGCTATACATTGCTTCCCATACGTGAAGAAGCGCATTCCAGTAATGTACCAGCACCACACCGATTTAAACCCCATTGAAGTAGCCATTGATGAAATGAGTAAGAAGGTTGCAGAACTCAGGCAGCTTTGTGCTTCAGCTGAAGTAGATATGATCAAATTGCAGTTGAAGCTACAAGGGAGTGTCAGTGTTCAGGTAAGACCATTCACTTTGCCATTCCATTATTTTGCTCGTTTCTGTCACACAGAAAGTATCGAAGTAGCATTTTACCATTGATTTCCATTCTGCGTATTCAAGAGTGTCCTAAGTCAGTGATATCCTTGCTGTTGTTGGCAGTTTTTCCCAGAACAGGAAAAGCAATAAAAATATTTCATACAAACACTGATCAGTTGACATTTGGTTCTATGGAAGGGTTAAGAATATGTTTCTGGAATCTATGGCGGTCTGAAACTAGAATAAAATAGTGACTTCCCATCTGAGCTGAAATTGACACCATTTACCTAGCTGTAGGTCTGCTCACATTGGGTTCAGCGTGTTTGTTGCTGGTTTTGTATGTTGGTAAGATACTTAAGGGGATGAAAGGGGAACTGAAATACAGTAGAAGGATAATAGAAGAAAATCTCAGTGTGTAACGTTTGGGGTTTTTGTTTATGTTTTTTTTTTTTTATCATCATTACCTAAGGCAAGCGAGAACTGAATGTAGTAAAAAGAAATGATCAGAAATGATCAGATCCACCAAAACAGAATCATAGAATCACAAGGTTGGAAAGGACCTACAAGATCATCCAGTCCAACCGTACAGAATCATAGAATCACAAGATTGAAAAGGACAAATTAGGATACAGCGTGTGTGAGTTCTAGCAAATAGAAATCAATATGGTACAGGTCTTACTAGTTATTTCTTAGGAAGAAAGTCCAGGATTTCTTGTTTTATTTTATTTTTTTTAATTTGGTTCTTTTTGTTGCTTGATTGGTTTCATTTTAGATACCTCTGTAGAAATCACTGTTCTCCTAAGAAAGGCAGGACACTTGTGGTATCTGTTATTGCAAAGGCAGTAAGTCAGAGAGCTAACCGTATTTTGTAATGCTTGTTCTTAGGTTAATGCTGGTCCATTAGCATACGCACGAGCTTTCTTAGATGACACGAACACCAAAAGATACCCAGACAATAAAGTGAAGCTGCTGAAGGAAGTGTTCAGGTATGTTTGCGTGTTTGTTTGTTTGTTAATAAAATAAATAAAAATTCAAGGCTGACAAAAGATTTTTAAAAACACTTTCAAATAGCATTTTGAATTACTTGTCTGGTTTTTGTATTCCTATTTGAGATCTTTGTTATTATTTTATCTAAATCAGGCAATTTGTTGAAGCTTGTGGGCATGCTCTTGGCGTAAATGAGCGACTTATAAAGGAAGATCAGTTGGAATATCAAGAAGAAATGAAAGCCAACTACAGAGAAATGGCAAAAGAGCTTTCTGAAATAATGCATGAGCAAGTAGGTGCTGAATTGAATTTATGCATTCCACTGCTCGAAATGTAGCTGAAATGTGTAGGAGAAGCACGTATTATGCTTTACTTCAGGGAACTGTGCTCGTATTCCTTTTATTTCTCTCAGAGTGAAAGCATAGCATGGAATCTTGGAACTGCATCAGTTTTTTTGTTTGTGAGTTTTCTGCACGTGCTTTCTTGACCTTCAGAATTAAGTCCTACTCGTTAAGAAAATTAATCTCGTTGGCACCAGCCTGATTTTCATGGAGAGTAAGACTACAGTAAAGATAACAAACAAATTTTATAACGTGAAAACTTATGCCAAGAATAATTAATGTGTCTACAGGGACCTTAATTCAGTGTCCCAGAAACCTAACTTCAGTCTATGGCAATTTTTTTGCATTCAGCAATTTGTCAGTGGGATGAAGTTCTGTTCACATGCTTCTCTGTTTCCTATTATTTCCTCATCTTTTTCTCTCAAATACTGTGCTCTGAGTAGCTCTGTGCTTTAGATTCTGGTGAAGCACAGGAATACAGCATGTACACAGGATTTGTTTTCATTCTCCTATTCTTTTCTTACGCCATGACAGAGAAAAGCTTACCACAAAAACAGATTTATTTTAACCACTGATAATAGAGAATATGGTGAAACAAGGTTTGTGGGGAGTGGTTCCATTTGTCAGAATGCACTTTTTTTTATCTTTTTAGGAAAAAAAAAGCTTATCTCAAATCTGCAGTCTTGAATGATCCCTCAAACAGGAAAAGAGCTAACAAAAAGCGGGATAGTTTGACTATACTTTAATGTAACGTGAAAAGCAGAAGGCAGTGGTGTTTTTTAGGAAGGAGAATAACTGATCGGACAGCTGATCAAAATAAATGAGGTGTATGGGAGAATTAGACAACTGTACAGAAGATCCCTTCAGAAAAGAGAGGAAAATGTTTTGGACAGATAGTGGTAGTGATAATGAAAGAAAAAAATAATTTTACCCCGGTGCAGGAAAAAAGTAAAAGAATATAAGGATGGTTTGAACACAGGAGGAAATAATTTGAACTCGATGCAAAATGCTGATGTTTAAAAAATGCTCATGCGTGTGTTTCAAAGATTGAGGATGGGAGAAAAGATGTCAGGCTTGTAACTTCAGGAGTAAATCAAGTTGGATGAAAGAAAACAAAGAGAAGGGGCAAACAGTTGACACTGTAAGGCAGTGTGAACAGAAGATGAATGTACAGCATAGATGTATACTATTAGCCTACTATTGTGGGTTTTATACAAATGTAGTAATGAAAACATTCTATGTAAAAAATAAAGAAAAATTCGATTCATCGCATCTCGAAGGCTTAGGATCACAAAGGCCTTCACCCAAACCTTTAAGAATATCACCCTTATATTCCTGCCTGTCGCTGTATTTGGAGAAAAGAAAAAAAAGCTTCTCACAGTGTTTGTTCTGTCATTGAAAAAAGCAACAACTATTAGCTGCCTTGCAATAGTGTGGTTTATGAAGAGTTGCAAAAGCTTTGTATGGAAAATGTTATAAAAGAATCTTAACCTATTTTTCTTTTTTTTTCCCCTTTGCTTGCAAATATCAGATGGGATGGTAATTAGTTTTCTTCACTTTTGCTCTTAGTTGGTCTAATCTTTATGTAATTCCTATAAGCTAAGGATGAATCTTCATATTCATCATCAAAAGTATACCGTGTTCAGAACAAGTTTGCTCTCTCCCCCTTTATTTGTCCTCTAGGTGGGTAGGTGTTATCAAATGACCCTGCTTGAGCTAAGAAAGTTGGTCAAGGGGGTTTCCAACTCAACCAGTCTGTGATTCTGTGATGTTAGAAATGAAATACTTTCAGTGAACTACTGAAAGCTGTACTTTAATAGCTGTTTTGTAAATGCTCGTGTCATTTTGGAACGTTCTGATGAATGTACGTTTTCCATTTTAAGATTACTCCGGTTGAAGAAAAGGCCAATGTTATGCCCAATTCGCTACACATTTTCAACGCCATAAGTGGAACTCCAACAAGCACAACAGTTCATGGGATGCCCAGTTCTTCTTCAGTTGCATGATTGTTTTGTAAAGCACGGTGGGGCTTTTTTGTTGGATTTAGTTTTTTCTTAGGTATGTGGATTTGCTTCATTGCGTGCAGACTCAGGATGATTTTGAAGCTAAATGTTGGGCACGTGCAAGCTGCATAATACATAAAAAAGTCTGAGCACACTTAGATACCAAGGCAGACAGTGATAAGCAAATAGCTATTACTGGTGATAGTCCTTTAGAGTAAGTAAAGGAGGCGCACATATGTATTTTTTAATCTTTCTGGTAACACTTAAAAGTATTCACAGTGTCATCACAGAAGTGCGTGTTGAGAAATTACAAAGCTGAAGCTGATTTCTGTTTTTCATTAGAAAGTATTATTAAGATGAATTGCACATTACAAAAAGTGTTGTGGGATGTAATTTTGCAGATCTGTAACATTCAGGTGTTCTTTTTTTCTGTATGGCACATAGAGATTGATTCCAAGTACAGGAATTATTTTGGGACTAGACAGAGACACTAGTTTTTTGGCTTTAATGGAACTGACAGTAGTAGTTTTTGTACCATTTGGCAAATTGTCGTGCTTTATTTTATACCTTGTTGCATTTTGGAAGTATGTGAGCTTTGATCTTGAACAACCGAATACAACCAAAGGTCTGTATTAATGAACACGGAGTTATACTAAACTATCAATAGTAGTAAACTGTTATGTACATATTGTTTGTTAATACAGTCCATACAGTCTGTACATAAATGTATTACATTTCTAAGCATTTTTAATATTCATACCAGCTCTTATCCTGCTTTCAGGTTATTGTGAAAATTGGCTCATTCCAAGTATATGCAGACTTTACTGTTCATTTATTCATGTATATAAATAAGTGCAATATAAAGATGTATACAGTCTTTGCTATGTTAGGTTTATATGCAGTTATTAAAAGAAAAAATACTTTTTTGCCAAAGCAATGGAGTATGTAATTGGTGATCATGGTTACTGTGGTAAATGGTGGTATAATTTAAAGCTTTTTCCATATTCTTATTCTTTTAAGACATTAATTTAGTAATTTTATATTTGGGGGAAATAAAGGTTTTTAATTTTATTTAACTGGAAGCACTGTCCTGCTGTAATTAAACATTCTGTACTACATCTATATTAAAAGGAAAAAAGTAGTTACTTTTCTTACTGCGTGCTCTGGTTTTTATTTTAGGTTTACCCATAAAACTGGTGAAAGATGAAAGCTTGATTAAAATAAAAACACTTCCTGCAGCTTAAGTCGGAGATTAGATGAAGATGCTTCTGGGGTATATCTCCTATCCCTTGGTGCTAAAGGGATTGTAGGTCATTAGTTAAAACAACAGCTTGGGATCCATCTTGCTTGATCCAAGTAACGTGTTGTAACAACTAACAGATATTTTCACCATTACAGTTAATATTAGGAAGTCTTCAAAACTCTTCATCAGATGACAGTAGCAATCATTTTGCCTTCTGATATTAAGTTTATTGTCATTTTCTATAGCATGGCATCAAATTCATATGCTGCCGTTACTCTTACAAGGTTTTTCCCAACAGCTCATCCTGGTTTAATCAGCTTTACGCCAATAATGTTCAAATTAATGAAAGTGAGAGATCAGATGTTTTTTCAAGTGCGTGAGGAAAAATGGATGTCTGTCTGGAAGAGTTATCTATCTGTCTACAAGAAAATGCTTCAAACAGCTGAATGGGTACGTTTGAGTGGGCATTTAATGTTTGAAAAAATTGAATCTGAGGCCTGGAAGAAGTCTGGTCAGAAATTGGCTTCATCCTTTTGCACTAGTCAACATTCTTAGAAGAATAACTACAGAGGGAGCTGAAACTTCTGATAGAGCTATTAAGTAACGAGGCATTTTTTTTCAATTGCACGAGTTGTAAATGAAACTGATAAGTTCTCAAGGGCATACTGATAACTGCAAGAAAGAGCCTTAGTTAAGCAAAACTGTTCACTTCATTGCTCATTCCACAACACTGAGAAGTCTCTGAACGTTGTGTAGTGAGAGATAAGTTCAGAGCTATATTTGATTTAGTAAAGCTTTAGTAGCTACTTTAGCCATAATAATCAATATCAAGGAATGTAAGGGGGCAAACACCTTTTATAAGTTAAATAAGCGGAAGAATTGTCAGCATAACTATTTAGTCTGTGACAAAAAAAGAATCATAGAACCATAGAATCACAAGGTTGGAAAGGACCTACAAGATCATGTAGTCCAACCGTCCCATTACCATTGCTACCACAAGCACTAAACCGTATCTCGTAGCTCCTCATCCAGACGCCTCTTGAACACTGCCAGGGACGGCGACTCCACCACCTCCCTGGGCAGGCCATTCCAGTGCCTGACCGCTCTCTGAGAGAAAAAGTTTTTCCTTATGTCTAATCTAAATCTCCTCTGGTACAACTTGTGGCCATTTCCTCGGGTCCTGTTTGTTGCCTGGGAGAAGAGGCCAAACCCCTCCTCATCACAACCTCCCTTCAGGAAGTTGCAGAGTGCAATCAGGCCTCCCCTGAGCCTCCTCTTCTCCAGACTAAACAATCCCAGCTCCCTCGGCTGCTCCTCATAAGACTTGTGCTCCAGATCCCCCACCAGTTTCACTGCCCTTCTCTGGACATGTTCCAGGGCCTCAGTGTCTTTCTTGAAGTGAGGGGCCCAAAACTGAACACAATACTCGAGGTGCGGCCTCACCAGTGCTGAGTACAGGGGGATGATTACCTCCCTGCTCCTGCTGGCCACACTATTTCTAATTCAGGCCAGGATGCCATTGGCCCTCTTGGCCACCTGGGCACACTGTCGGCTCATGTTCAGCCAAGCATCGACCAACACTCCCGGGTCCCTTTCCTCTTCACAGTCATCCAGCCGCTCATCCCCAAGCCTATAGCGCTGCTTGGGGTTATTGTGGCCAAAGTGCAAGACCCAGCACTTGGCCTTGTTGAACCTCATCCCATTCACCTCAGCCCAGCGATTCACTTCTGTTCATCCATTAGCAGTCTCTCGAGGGCTGGGTTTGGTTTTCTCTTCTGTTTGCTTGAAACTTTCTCTCATCACAAGTGATGGACCCTTCTTCTGCATGGATAATTTGAAGCATTATCATCTTCTCATCCCAATGTGCTAGTTGACTGTAAAAATAGATAATAAAGCTTGGAAACAATCTATTTAAATGTGCCTAGAGTGGTTATATGTCTTGGTTTTATGTATGTTTGTTTTTTAAACCACTTAAAATTTGCTTGAGAAAGACAAAGTAGAGGAGGTCACACTCTACACTAAAATATAGCATCTGCTTTGGAGATAGATGCTGGTGACTCAGAACCACTCAGAACTGGAAGACAAATGAAGTCATGTGCTAACAAATAAAGCACAAAGTAGCAATATATTAACAAATGTCTGTATTGTTAAACTGGCTAATTAACTTGCCGTGCATACTGCAGGGACGAGTGAGGGGAGAAGCTGACTCATTTTGAGAGACATGCTTGAAGTAGTGAAGCCAGTAGTGAAAGAAACTTACTTAGTGCCCTTTGGAAAACCATTGTATCTTAACATTTTGGATTATAGATTATTATTATTAAATAATTACTATACATGCATAGAAACCTGTGATCAGATTGGTATTTGTTAACGAGTGGCTGCAATAACCACAAAATGAGGTTTTTGCTCAGTTTCAAAGATGTCTTAATCTCAACTGCTCTTGGATCAAGGAAATTGGGACAAATTAGGTTTTAAAAAAATGACTGGACTTGAAGAAATTTTATAGATTAATGGCTTTTTAAAAAAAGTGGCATATTTAAGTGGAAAGAAGATGAAATAGAAACTAAAGTACAGAATATTAAGGAATGTAAGATGGTCATTAGAAAAATCTGTCTTGCACAACTGAAGATAATCGGGCATTTGTCTGAAATCAGGCTAGCTTTGAAATAGCCTCATTACTAGGCAGGTGGTTAAGTGTGGAGATAGGCTGAAAATGCTTGTATCCTGTCTTTAGAAACATGCTTTTCATGTGGAGGTGACAAAGTATTTTATAGATCCCACATGGTCCAAAGGCAGCTTTGTATCTATGAGGTATTCAGTATCTACAGGCATAAAGATTGAAACCAAGTGTAATGAGAGTTGGCTGAAAGATTCTGGTCTGCTAATAATGTTCCTTTGAAAGAGGTCTGAGAGTACAGAAATTGAAGAATTTTCTTCACATTGTCCCAATATTCAGAAAAGGCCGTGTGGGAGGATTATGTTCTTGTTGCCATGGTACTGGTGAGAACCGAGACACTAGGAGATCTATTATGAGATTCAAATGAAGAGGAACTAAAGATAGGCTTATACAGAACATGGGTCTGGTCAAACAGCTGTCTCTATTTGCAGAAACTCTGAATTTAGGGGGTGTTTTGTAATTCACGTTGACGGTGTAGTAGGGAGTTAACAAAATTTAATTCAAGAGCACAAGGAAAGGGAAGATGGCATTTAATCTCTGTCACTCAGGTTTCCTGATTTCACGCAGTGCTATTCTCAAACCACTTGCTTGTGAGCTCCAAGAATTTCCAGGTGGTCACGCTAGCCTGGCTGAAGAGCCATGTGGAAGACAAAGAATGCTGACTGCTGAGCAATTGCCTGGCCATGTGGGTACTCCATCGGCAATGAAAAACTTTTTCAGCCTAACGCGTGTATCCTTCAGTTGTTATTGTGTGATCTTCCATTTCGGCCTTGCTTACCTCATCTCCCATAAGCCTCAAGGGAGGTTCACAGAATCACAGGGGTTGGAAGGGACCTCCAGAGATCATCGAGTCCAGCCCCCCTGCCAAAGCAGGTTCCCTACACCAGGTCGCACAGTTGGGCGTCCAGGCGGGTGTTGAATATCTCCAGAGAAGGAGACTCCACAACCTCCCTGGGCAGCCTGTTCCAGTGCTCCGTCACCCTCACCGTAAAGAAGTTCTTGTGCACATTGGTGCGGAACTTCCTATGCTCCAGTTTCTGGCCGTTTCCCCTTGTCCTGTCTCCACACACCGCTGGAAAGAGTCTGGCCTCGAAACTTTGCCCCCCACACCTTAGATATTTATAGACCTGGATCAGGTCCCCTCTCAGTCTTCTTTTCTCAAGGCTAAACAGACCCAGTTCACTTAGCCTTTCTTCACAGGGGAGATGCTCCAGGCCCTTCACCATCTTTGTGGCCCTCCACCGGACTCTTTCCAAGAGATCCCTGTCTTTTTTGTACTGGGGAGCCCAGAACTGGACACAGTACTCCAGATGAGGCCTTACCAGGGCAGAGTAGAGGGGGAGGATCACCTCCCTCGACCTGCTGGCCACGCTCTTTTTAATGCACTCCATAATGCCATTGGCCTTTTTGGCCACAAGGGCACACTGCTGGCTCATGGCCAACCTGTCGTCCACCAGGACACCCAGGTCCCTCTCTGCAGAGCTCCTCTCCAGCAGGTTGCTATCTGTTGCCTGCATTTCCTCATTTGAATATCTTTATGGCTGTAGCCTTTCCTCCTGCTGGGACAGCAGGAAGTATTCTGCCACGTGCTGCAACCTTACCACCGTCCTCATGTTATCAGAGCTCAGGTCTCCTGCTGACAAGCTCCTGCTCACCAAGCTGTAGCCCTATTGGAGCTCAGGTCTCCGGCTCACCAAGCTGTAGCCCTATTGGAGCTCAAGCCTGCTGCTCTTGATGCAGACAGACAGCACATTCCTCAGCATTTACCAGTTTGATTGCTGTTATCAATACATGCTTCAACCCTTGCTACTTCTTGTGCTTCCATATTGTTTTTTTTACAGCCTCCTACAGTAGACCTTTCTAATCGAGGACGTGTCCATGTGCAGAAGAACAGTCTGGCAAATGTTTTCAGAGACCATTGCTGAAAAATCACATGTAAAATTCTGCTAGTAAATATTGGTGTAGTAGTGGTACTATTCAACACTTTAGCTGGTAGTACAGAAACTACCAAAAAGTACAAAAACCACCACAAAAAACACCAACTTAAGGTGCGTAAAAATAAAGGTCGCAGTCTCTCAGATGTGAACTGTTCCAGATGTGGACCTGTAAGTATTTTGGTTCTACCATCTGCAAAGTCACGTTTCTAGAAACAAGAAAATCAAATGTATGAGTTGTCTCTTGGGAAACAGTAACAGTGAAAAGGATTTAAGGATTGTTTGGAATACACAGCTTGCCATAAGCAAACTCTTAGTGTCATTTTGTGGTGAAGAGCACTGATGCAACAAGTGAATACAAATGGAGCGTGTTATGGTGGGTTTACCTCCTGCCATAGAGCTCTGGTGAAAACAGTATGAAAATGTTGTGCTACTGGGAAGACACTGGGGCTGAGGTTTTAAAGTGTTGAAATCAGGAACTTCTGACCATAAGGAGAAAAAGCAGTTTTGAGGGATAAAGAAAATCCTATACGGTGTGGGATCCAGGGGAGATTGTTTTGATTGCCAAGCAGAAAATTGAGGAGTGTAAAACACAAGAAGTAACCATGCCAAAGAGCATGGTGGATACTGTGGAGCTTTTAAAATCTGGGTAAAGAAGACAACAGCAATTGGATGCTGAAGCCAAGCAAATTCAGATTAGAAATTGAGATAAAGATTCTTAATCCCCTTCAACCACTTCTCATTCCCACTTCAATCACTGCATTCACTACTTGTGCTCAGTCCCAAAGGTCTTAATATCTTCTGTCTGATATTCATTACAGTTAGCAAATGTATTCACTGAATTACTTCTTTGTGTCAGCTGTGGTAACGTGTGGTACCAAGCTGAGGCTGCATGCACTAGCTCACAGCTAACGGTCTTTTTTAGGTCCACATTTAGCTGAAGCTAAAGCTTGTTAAAAGAATCGAGGTCTTGCACAGAAATTCCTAGAACCTGGAGTTCCCAAATCCAGTTTCATATATGAGGAGTCTTCTCTGGGAGATTGGAAGGCTCCAGAGAGACCTCACTGCGACCTTCCAGTACTTGAAGGGAGCTTATAAACAGGAGAGGGAGCGACTTTTAAAACCATCTGATAGTGATAGGACAAGGGGGAATGGCTGTAAAAATTAAGGTTAGATGTCAGGAAGCAATTCTTTACTCAGAGAATGTTGAGGCGTTGGCACAGCTGCCCAGAGAAGCTGTGGATGCCCCATCCCTGGAGGCGCTCAAGGCCAAGTTGGATGGGCCCTGAGCAGCTGAGCAGCCCTGCCCATGGCACAGGTTGGGCAGGGTGGGCTTTGAGGTCCCTTTCAGCATGCCTCTGTGATTCTATGGTATCTGATAAAAAGCATGTCAATTCAACTTGTTTCAACACCCTTTTTTAAAGTTTAAATCCAGATACTACCATGAAAGCTAAATGGCAGTTTAATAGCACTCCATAATCCCAAGTCATTTTAAAAGCAATCCATGTGACTCCAACTTCACCCCGATACAAAATGCAGCAGTGCCTGTTGGCAGAATGTGGCAATAGTTTCATAATGTATACAGCTGCATTGCATAACAGCAGAAGTTACAATGCATGTTCCACCCTGTGAAGGAAAGAAGATAAGTGAGGAGCAGCGTATCCCTTCCGCCAGGACTAACCTTTCAGCTTTACAATCTTACTCACGTGCCGGGTCATTCTCAGCTGTTGTCTTCTGGGGTATGGCTTGATCCTTAGTCCTGCCTGCCCCTGCCACAGCTTCCTGTGGATAAAGCCTTCCTCTAGGCAGACTGCCTGCAGGCCCTTCTGCTCACCAGTCCACCTGCAAGGCCCCATCTCTGAATGCTCTTTTTTCATACTTCTCCATTTCCTTGGTGTGGCCAAAAAGTGGTTGTCCTTCCCACAGATAAGCCATTTAGCCAAAGTCTTTGCCATGTTCAGATCCCCTTTCAAAGCATGTGCCAGCAGTGCTCAGGCTTGGGAAAAAGCCATCAAACAGAACATTTCTTGGTTGTTACCATGATTTGGTTCAGAGCATCGTGTTTAAGGTGAGCCAGACACCAAGATTTTGAATTCTCTGCACATTTGTACTACAGTGGTGTCCTAAATCTCCTCTTGGCCCTTCCCTACCAGAGTCATCTTGCAACTAGACCTTGCCAGGACCCACACCAGAGCTGTCTCTCTCTGTTGATGGCACCATGTAACAAGGTTGGCATCATTTAGGAGCCTTGTCAGGGCAGCATGTGATTCTGTACAAACTCTCTGAGGATACTACAGAAAAACGAAACAGTCAGCAATGTTTGCCTGTGAAAAAGCTATGGTCTCAGCTGAGTGCAAGGTTCAGAGCTCCACAGAAGCAGCCCAGGGCTACTGGTTTGGGTGTTCCCAATGGCAAGTGTATACCCGCTGTCAGCTGTTCCTAAGAGAAACACAGAGGAAAGTTCAGACTGTGCACCACAGAAAAAAACCCAAACTAAAACCAGCGATAGCCAAGAGGTCTCATTAGGAGTTTGTGTGATCTGGTAACAGTAGGAAAAGGAACTGGATTTAGCAGGACTGATGACAAACAGGAAGTGCAGAGTTTCTCCAGGAACAATGCATAAGCAGAAAAGGAGGATAAAGATGATACCTTGTCTTCTGGCCATGTTTTCTGATCCGCTTTTAGAGAGTTCTCAAAGAGAGGGTAGGGTTAATCTTTCTCTACAGGAGGATGAACTTGTCCATGGATGCCTCCCATTGGGACACACCAGTAAGTAGAGGAAAGGTTGTAGTTTGGGGAAACAAGAATAAGTAGGTAACCCGATTTTATCAGAAAGGAGGTCAGTATGTACAGGCCCATTCTATAGATACAACATAATGAAATGTAACTGTGTCTCGAGAGGAGGCAGCCAAACATTTCTGTCTGATTGGACATATTTAACTCCAGTATGAGGTCAGATAGAAGTCAGCTCTGTAGTGGTACTTGCTCCATCTGAAACATCTGCAGTTTTGCAGGGATAAACCCGGATTAACTTCTGATGCACAAACTGACTCTCAGCCCCTCCAGCCCAAGTGAGCCGTGCAGCTTACACCGCCCTGCTCTGCTGGGTGGTGGTTGCAGAGCCCGTTACCGAAGTGCCCAGGTGTCCTATGGCCTTTCCATAACAACTTGCCTTTCCGTTCTCGGCTGCCTATTTTTAGAGCTTTATCAATATCTTGCTAGGAGCTTGTTAAAGAGCTTTGCTCAGGGCCAGCTGTAATCACTTGTTTGTGTAAGAGAGCACCACAGGGCTGGTCTGTTCTATCTACAGCAGTTCCCAAACAAATAAACCAGCACTGTTTATTCTGCTTACATGCCTTTTCCCCGCCTTCTCTTTACTTTTCAACATAAATTGTTGGGAAATGTTGCTTTGCATTGATTTTGCATCATGAGGGATTGTTTCCAGTTATAGAAAATATTTCTGTATACAATGTATCTGTCGTATAGGTTTAGCAATGGTAAATCTTAGAAGATTTTTCCATAGCCTGGATGTGAGACCACCAGGCTCACCACAGCCCGTTCTGTAAAGCTCACTCCTTTGGAAAAAGCTGTAGAAAAGAATGAACTACAAACTCTGTAAACTCTGACAATTAGAAGAACAAACCATGAATGAGGTGAGATAGAGCCCAGGGGTGGGCAGCTGCAGGTGTCTGAGTAACTTCCAAAGGCTCCCAAATCTTCAGTTGTACCTTCAAATGTCTTATGTGGCACTGGATAATAAGAATTCTCAAAATGAGGTGTCTGTAACACCACCACAATTTATGTGCTTGGTAATATTTGGTGTTTCCATTTGATTCGTTGGCCATTTTTGCCACCATGCTGTGCTGACATGCAGGACTGGTTTATGAAACACTGTATGCAAACATGACGTAACCTTAGGTTATGTACTGTTATATCCTACCCTTGCCTTTGTATTGGAAGTGTTTAAATTAGAAGCCTTTGCAAGGAGCAAAAAGCTGTTGCTGGTCTTTTTTTTCTTCAAAGTAACACCTTCCCTTAATTGGCAATACAGGTCGAGCAATTAGCAGGAAGTGTAAATAAGTTCAAGTAAGTACCAACCCTGGGCTTTCCCACTGTATGAAGGTGAAGGGGCATCCCATCCCAATTACTTGCTCAAGAGAAATTACTTGCCCAAGGGAGTACAAAGAACAAAGAAAAAAAGAATATAACCACTGAGATCAACAGTAATGTATTATCTTCTAATATGGACAAGTATTATAAAAATACACCCCAAAAATGATGTACAGTGTCACAGGATGTTTTCCATTGAAAATGTGAGCATCCAGTCTCATAAGATTTAAGTAGAAAAAAATATCTTTAGCAGTGTGTGTACCACATGAACCATAATCTCCACAACTCTAAGATAGATCACACCAGTTTCTAAATCTTGGGTCACTTTAACTCGATAGGAAGCAATTGTTCACACAGAGGGCAGTGAGGCACTGGCACAGGCTGCCTGAAGAAGCTGTGAATGCCCCATCCCTGGAGGTGCTCAAGGCCAGGCTGAATGGACTCCCGGGAAGTGTGACCTAGAGGCTGGCAGCCTTGCCCATGGTAGGGGGCTAGAAAGAACTAGATGATCTTTGAGGTCCCTTCCATCCCAAGCCATGCTATGATTCTATGATTCTCTAACATGTTCTCCAGTCAAAACACAGGTTGGTCAAGACACGACATTTATACTTGCATTTTTCTGTCAACACCATGATTCATTTTGTAGGACTGGTTGCATAAGTTTACAAGATAGTTCATCCTGTCTTTGCAGCTGTTGCCCTGGTGGGACTCCGGTGTGCCGCCCTTAGAAAAAAAATCTAAGTACAGTTTGCTTAAAAACATGCTGAAGATAAAACTTTAGAAGATATGATGCATTGAAAAGTCCAAACGTTCACTTAGAGATATCAGTTCTCAATGTGAATCTGATGTTTCAGAAGAAAAATATCATTGTGGAAGTACAAAGTAAACAAACTATTTAATGAAGAGCTGCGTTAGAGATTTTGGTATGCTTCAAATGACACTCAGCAAACCTGCATTGCCCTTGGTGACACACTGTACAGAGAAAGGCTTGAATTCCAAATGAGTACACTTTTGTTTGTCTCATTTTCTTAAACATACTATCAGGTTTCAAAGTTGCCTGTTTCTCTCCAGTAGGAAGGAACCCATCGAAGCTTGGAGTTAGGAATTCCCCTGCTGTGCCCTACTTCCCTCACCAGCCGCCCTTCATACTCAGCCAGCGCTCCTGTTTGCCTGCTCCACACTACTGTTGGGAGTGCCCTCACTGGCACACTGGGTTCCACTGGCCCAGCAGGGCATTGCCCGAGGGCTGGCTGGGGCTCAGCAGCAGCTTTGGGGTCACTGTGCATTTCTGCTTGCCCAGCCTCTCTCCTGGTGCACCACACAAACACAGCACAGTGCATGCTCTCCACGTCTGCTGGTTGTGGTGCACACTGGAGGCTGAGGGCCAGAATGCAGGGGTATTTCAAGGCTGGAAGAGATGGTCGCATCTCCAAGCCTGAAATCAAGGCCTTCAGCACCTCCTTGCAATGGTCTGTGTGTTTTCCACACAGTTCTGTACTTCCACTTCCCCTTTTCAGTCATGGCTTTGCACAGAACAGCTTCCCCTCACATTCCCCCAGGAAGGGAACACCAATGGAGGTGCCGTCATGATGCTACATGGTTATGAGGAGGAAGTGGAAGAGGGGCAAACCCCAGCAGAGCAGGGACACTCCTTGGTCCTGAGGAGGGCACCCATTTCCCACAGATGCTCACGTGAGGCTATTTGTCCGCCCTCCTTGGCAATAAATTACAGGGGAACATGACAAGTGCTGCAGAGAAGACAATGTTATTGGAGAGTAAACGAGCTGGAAATAAACACTCTTAACGATGAGCTATTGACCTCAAGTTGTGTTTTGAGGAAAAATAAAAAACCACTTTTGACAGAAGTGATTTTACAATGTATCATGTACCATTAACTCACTAGGTCTGCACCCACCTGGCTAACTGCCTGTTGCCACAGGCACTGCTAATGAGCCACAGATTTTTGGCATCAGACCAGGGCGGCTCCAGGTAAATAAAGCTTACTTTAGTTGCTTTATTTATATAAAGGTCTGGGCCCTCCTTCCCACTTTCCTCTCTGCCCTGCGCCCACACAGTGTGAGTATGGGCAGCCTGCCAGAGGAGCTGCCTCTGCTCTGGGCTGCAGATGACAGCGGGCCTGCCCAACACAGCTCAGCTCTTTCTGCACATGCCCCTGCCCTAGTTTGATGTGCTCCTGAGGTTGCAGGTCTGTGTGTTTTTGGGGCAAAGTTTATATTCATTGGGTGCCCCAAGTTCAGAACCTAGTGCATACAGCACCTAGCTGCTGGGGCTGGCTGGGCCTGATCATGGTTGTATGCAGCTGAGCTGCTGCAGGCCCATCATGGTGCCCCCAGGCCCAAAATCATTGAACATTTCGGGTTGGAAGGGACCCACGAGGATCACCGAGTCCAATTCCTGGCTCCACACAGCACCACCCAAAATCAAACCCTACATTTGAGAACGGTGTCCAAATGCTTCCTGAACTCCAGCACATTTGATGCCATAACCACAGCCCTGGGCAGCCCGTTCCATGCCCACCGCCCTCTGGTGCAGACCCTTTCCCTAACCCCCACCTGCCCCTCCCCTGACACAACTCCATGCCGTTCCCTCGGGCCCTGTCGCTGCCACAGAGAGCAGAGCTCAGCGCTGCCCCTCAGCTCCCTGTGAGGAGCTGCAGCCTCCACGAGGCCTCCAATCAGCCTCGTGATCCCTTTCCTGCTGTCCAACCAAGCATTCGCCCTGCCAGCACGCCCTATCTTCAAGAAATGAAATGATACTATGTTATGGGAAAGGTCACGGTGAGCTCATATTATTTTCTTCCTTATCTGAATGTTCATGGTTTTAGTAGGACGCCTCAGTTACATCAGAAAGGGCAGGTACTCTCTGAAAAGCTTTTGTATGCACCATCTGATTACTAAGCACTTTTTTCTTGGATTCACAATCTAGAATGTGATGATAAACTTTTTGTGGGAGGAGTAGTTACTGATAAGCAACCAATGCATGCCTACTGCCACTGCGAAGCCCAAAGAAATCATGGATATGGAAGGAAAACCATTAGTTTCTGTTCATATTGCAATTAATGCATTACCTGAATCAGTTTTCACCTTTCTGCACAATAATAGCTACTTAGTGACGAGCTGCATGTTTGCAGTTTCTTTATGCTTACTACTATTCTTCCAGTTTGAAATACTGAGCCAAAACCATCTACCAAGATTTTTTAAATACACAGACTCTAAACAAACATTAATTTGTTGTTTTTTTTTTTAATCTTCACTCCTCGCTCAGGTTCTTGGTCTTTAAATAATCAATAGTTGTTATCAGCTTTTCCATTTGATCAAAGTCTCCTCATCACCTTTCTCTGCCAGGGCCTCAAGAAAACAATTGTACCGACTTCCCCCAAAGCTTTAGCTGAGCTCTACTTTGTGGCATTTAATTAATGACAGAGTGAGATACCCATCAATTAAAATGTCCGCCCATACAGCCAAGATGTTTGTGCTAGGACACATTCTTGGAATAATTCATGGTTTTAACCTGCCCAGTTTACAGAAGTCAGAAGTCACATACTGTACTTTCTAATCACCACATGTAGCTTAACTGTTTGAAGTTAGGCTCCCCACGTTTTCTGTTATGCCTTGAAAATGCACCGTGCTTCCTCCAAGTACAAAGCTTTACAGAAAGAAGATGAAGCCCTATCTCTGAGGAGAATTTGCTGTTAGTAGTCCTGCTCTCTTCTCAGCTCTCCTATGAAATGTGCCCAAGAAGGAACTCCAAACCCTCTGAGCTCAGCTTCTGCTCCTGTCACTGGGACAGTGACAAACGGCTCCTGCAAAGATCATCCTTAGTGCATCAGCTTTCTGGATGCAAACAGACCACTCCAGAAGCTCCTCTGAAGCAATTGTTTGGAACTCTATCTTTGTGGGGTGAATTAAAACATTTGTACTCATCAGAATGAATCCTCTGTTTTCATTTTTAGGGTATCTGTGTGACAGTTTTTTCATGTTTGGCTTAAGAGAGGCCTTGAATTATGAGAGATAACAGGAGCGGAAGCCAATGTGACCACATAGCATATTTATCTCAAACTGCTAGGAAAGCTTGCAGTCTCTCTTATTCTGCACTTCTCACTTGGATGTCTCCTTCTAGGAAGAGAGAGTTGAGGCCTATTGTTTACTTCCACAAAATGCACACAGTTTATATAGGATGCGCTTGGCAACAAACCCCAATTCCTGTCCACCACCATGGTTTATACAAGGAGAAGAGGCTAAATGGCCAAATCTATTTCTCAGGGGAGAAATCTCATCTTCCTATTCTAACAGCTCAACAACTGTAGAGGCACCTCAGTGACTTCTGCATGGGAGTGAGCTGTCAGCGATGCTGGCATTACTCACTGTGTTTTGGACTGCTTGTTGGCCAGACCAATCCCATCAGGGACACACTGCCTGCTGTGCTGCTGGGTGTGCATTGCAGGGAAGGCACATCCAGTATGCTTCTCTTTCTACAGCATAAGCTATGTTTCTTACAAGTGTACATGCTATAAGTCTGGCTATAGCCATACACTCTTTCTTCACCTGAAGGAAAGAAAGGATGGAAGACAGGGAGGTGACACAGGAGAACCAGCACGGCTTCATCAAGGGCAAATCCCACTTGACCAACACAGTGGCCTTTTATGATGCTGTAAAGGGAAGAGACACTGGTGTCATCTATCTGGACTTCAGTAAGGCCTCTGACACAATACCACACAACATTCTTCTCTCCAAATTGGAGAGAGATGGATTTGATGGGTGGACTGTTCAGTGGACAAAGAACTGGTTGCAGAATCAACTGGTGGTCAATGGCCTGGGCAAGCTGATCTAGCTGTGCAAGTCCTTGTTCACTGCAGGGGAATTGGACTAGATGGCCTTTTAAGGTCCCTTCTAATGCTAATGATTCTATGTCGAAAACTTTAAGAGTCAACAGTAACTGATGGGGGTAGTGCTCCTCTAAGCAAACTACCCCGCATGTGAAACAACACCAGCAATCCATGTTGAGCTCTCCGTCGGGGTCAGAGAAGCCTTCTGTATGTCTAAATTAAGTGTGGGCTATAGGTGCTCCTCATTATTACCCGAGAAGAAACCAACCTGCCCAGCAGCAGCCAGGTAATCATTAAGTGCGTGCTGCAGGAGGCCAGCAGAGCTATTGCATAAAGCCGTGTCGCGTAACAGCAGCAAGCATCAAAGGGTTCCATGCTTCCTGCAGGAAGAATTTCTCTTTTGGCACCGCCGACTGATATTTTGCTGTTTCTGCGCTTTCAGCGCATTCAGGCCCCGGCACTGTGCAGCTTTCCTAATCCACCCCAAACCCAACAAAACAAAATCAACAACAACAAAACCCGCAGTAAATAAGCAAAGTCCCCAAACCCTCCCACAGACAGCAAGCACAGAGCTGCCTCCACCTCGGAACCCAGCCGGGCAGCGCCGGGCCGAGGGCGGACACCCTCCCGCAGCCGCCCCGCGCCCCTCCCGCACCTGTGCGGCTGCGGGCGGCGCCGGGACCGGCCGGGGCGGGGGCTCCGCAGAGCCGCCTTAAATCCCGTCCGCCCCCGTCTCTCTCCTTCCGTCCTGCTGTCCGCTCTCTGTCCGTCTCTCGGTCCCTCCGTTCCCCCCGCTGCTGCCAGCAGCGCGCCGGCCCCATGGGTAGGTGCGGGGATGGGCGTGCGGGCGGGTCGAGCGCGGTGTTCCTCCCGCTGTTGTGTAGCGCTTTTTTCAGAGGGAGTTTGCCAGGGGTTGAGTTGTTCGGTGGTGTGAAGTGCACGGGAGAACCCATCCGTGCAGTTGGTCCTCTAGGTTGCCTGGGCTCCCAACCTGAGATGCCCAACAAAACCAATGCCGGGTGCTCAATATGGGGTGCCCAGACAAGACCAGTGTGGGGTATCCAGTACAGGTGCCCAACAAGACCAATGCGGGATGCCTGACAAGTCCAACACAAGCCCTATAATGTGGGGCACCCAATATGGAGTGCCCAACAAGACCAATGCAGGGCACCTAATGCAAGGTGCCCAACACAACCAGTGTTACTGCAGCTCGGATGGGTTGACCACCTCTTGTAGTGGTGGAGATGAGCAGGCAGAGCTTGCCCCAAGGGCACCTGGGTCCCAGTGTTTTGTTGGGGAAGATGGTGGGACCCCTGCGAGGGAGAAATCCTCTGTGCCCATGTAGCATCAGGCTTGCTATGCTATAGGTTTGTTTTAGTGCTCGTTGTGTCTGCCCCTTTCTGGAAGGGGGTCTGCAGCCGCTGGTCCTGGGGACGGTAGCATCCTTGTGCGGCTGGTCCGGGAGGAGGCAGAGGCTCAGCCACGTGAGAGCAGCTGGCTGTGAAGTAGGAACATCCCTTGTGAGATCACAGGCTGGTAAAAAAAAAAAAAAAAACACCTCGATGTCTCAAGGAAATACAGTGTGTGGCTGCTTAGAGTGAAAAAGAATAGTTCTAGGGCTTGCTTTTTGTGGGGAGAGAATGAGTTACCGAGGCTTGCCCTGAAGAGGGAGTGCACTGACATGCCACCCACAAACCCCAGGTTTGTCACTGAAACTGGTGCAGAATGCCAAGTGTTCTGTTCTTTTGGAGGTCTATCCCTGAGGCTGCCGGATACTGGAGTTGCTTGGGCAGTTTAGGTTCCTATGTTGAAATGTTGGCAATCTGAACAACATTGCTTATATAATACATCGTATTTTTATATATAATGTTGTATTCTTTATAGAATTGTGGGTTTGTATGTGCTTGTATGTGTATATTCATACGCAATATATTACAGCATGTCTGTGCTGAATAGAGGAATAAAGTCAAAATAGTTGATACATAGGTGTCCCAAAAATGAAGCAGGTTGGAACAGGCTGCTCAGGCTGCTCTTCCCTGTGTGTTATGGCACATGTGTTCTGGAAATGCCAGAAAGCAGAAATAATCAAGGAGTTAGACTACTGCTATCCACGTATCTGCTCACACGAGTTGTGTGGGGGATGTTGCCAGTACCTTTAATGATCTGGTATTTGCATGTGCCCTGGAGTTGGTGCGTTAGCACTTTCTGGATGTTACCTGGGTTTTAGGAAATACATTCTCAAATTACCTTCGTAGTACATTCTGTTGTTCCCATAAAGACAGCTATCCAGCGAAAGAAAGAATCGATTAATTGACTTTCTAAGTTTTCAAAAAAGGCTTTGTTAAAGTATCATGCCAAACACTATAGTGTTGCTGTCAGCTGTTTTCGTCTGTTCTGAACTATGGACTAAACTGTTAGCAAACATTTTTCTTATAGGGATCTATTATGGGCTCACTTATTTTGCAGGCAGGGATTTCAAAGTTCACATCTTGTTCTTGGCCTTATCTTAATGATAATGAACTTGTTCGTGTGGTGCTCTAGGAAGTGCTGACATCCACTTTGCGGGTGCTGGCCTTCCTCTGGTGCAGTGCAAGTTCAGCTGAGCTTGCCCTGATGGGCAGTGCTTGCAGGACCCTCCAGATCAGCCTTCAGAAGACATAAATGTATGGCCATGTGCATCACCAGTTGAGCTGTGCGCTCAGCGCTTGTTAGGTCTGAACAATGGACAGGACTCAGCATCCATCTCTGCAGGGCACCTCGGCAGTGTTCCTCAGCCCCAGCTTGTCCTGGTGAAGGTGACAACCCTGTGAGTGAGCTGAAAAGGGGTGCATCTCTGGAGATGAACTGTACGTGCTGTGCAGTTGTGGGAGTGCTTGCCACAGTGAAGGCAGCACTTTGCCTCATTGGTCCTTTTCCGTGTTTCCCTGGCAGCTTATGTGAATCTAAGCTTTAGCTACATTTTAGTCTGAAAAACAAAAGGAAATCAAGCTTTTTGATGGTCTTTTTGCACTGTAAGTCCCTCTGACTGAAAATTTACTTAAGTGTATGTGTGGTTAATGAACAATACTCGATTTGAAGGTGAGCTTTTCCCATATTTCTCTTTGGGTTTAAAGAAGTCTGACTCAGTTTCCATTAACATGTGTGTTGTTTTTTTCCTTCCCCCCCCACAGCTGCAAAAAGTAAGAGTAAGGGCCCATCAGCGGTAAGTATCGCTCTCTCTTATGCTATAGTGAGTTGCTGTGCTTGCTCTTTGGGTTACTTTGGATAAACTTAGCTGTGCAAAAAAAAAACACCAAATCAAAACAGCAAAAAAAAAACCAACACCCTGTAAACATAAGATAAACATACTTTACATGTAAAGTAATGAGTTACCGGCCAACACAAACATCTGATAGCCTGGCAGCTTCCTACACCCCAGCTAAGCATTGGCACGCTCACCACCCTGATAAGAGGTCTGAAGAGCCTTTGGCCACAAAGATACCAGGTGGGAGGGGAGGGTCCCCAGAGCTCATCTGCACTGTCACTGAGCTGTCAGCACCTGCTGGCTCTCCTTGTGGCATTCTTCCTCGTGAATCTTTGAACTGCTAACAGTGTCTCTTGGCAGTCCTACATCTGTCTGCAGCCTTGAGTTTCTTACCTTTCAGTTCTTTACTCTGCAGACTTTCCCACAGCTTCCTCAGTAGTTGAAGCCAAGGGTGTGCAGTTGGGTGGTGCCAGCCCCAAGCCTGGGATCCCCATGGCAGAGGAATATTATGGAGTGTTATAAATAAGATGCGGCCTCTGGATTCTTACCTCTTCTGCAGTAGATTGAGTGCTTTCTGGACCTGGGGATCACAGCAATTGTCAGTAAATGTATGCATGCACATGTGTAATGCATGAAGGCACATGTAATAGGTGCTGAGACAAACCTTCATCATGGTTCCCCATTGGCTGACTCTGGAGCAGTGTTCATGCTCCACTCCTAATCTTTTCCTGACAGCTTGCTTCCCCTGTGCTCTCAGACTAGGCTTCTTCTCCTCCTTGGCTTGCAGTGTGGCTGCACAGATGTTTGCATGTTTAGTGATTGTGCCCTGGGTTGGGCACTCTCTTCTGTGTGACCTCCAGGCTGCTAACAGAGGTGTCCAGGTTGTGGATGGTCACCTGGAGCAGCTTGTACATTCAGCTGAGAGAGACTGACACTTACAAATGACTTCTATCTGATCTTCATAGAAACATGGAATGTTTTGGGTTGATTGACACCTTAAAGCCCACCCAGTTCTAACCCCTCTGCTGTGGGCAAGGCTGCCACCCACCAGCTCAGGCTGCCCAGGGCCCCATCCAACCTGGCCATGAATGCTTCCATGGATGGTGCATCCACAGCTTCTCTGGGCAGCCCGTGCCAATTAAATTTGGGATAAATGTGGATGGTCTTCCTCTAGAGACACCTCTTCCAGTCCATGGAGGACATGAGAAATCAAGAGCAACAGATCTATTTAGGCTTCTGGTTTCTGTTGCTGAATGAGTCCCACCCAGTGCTCACCTTAGCTGAAGTCAGATTCTTTGGATGAAAATTGTTTGCCAAACCATAGGTAAGACATGCACAGCAAAAGCCAAGGAGACAGCCATGAGGATGACCAAGCAGCCCCAACTGCTGAGTCATTTTAAAGCCAGTGACACTCTCACCACTCTACTTTAATTTCTCTTTTATTATTTACAAAAAGCTTATTGCAGCACACAAATGGTTTTGTTACATGCTGTGCTGCTCTTTAAGGCTTTGTCCGGAGTCTACTGGTGCTGCCACTCCAGGCAGGATTTCCCTGTATCAGGTTTCTTTCCTTTCAAATATGGAGTAAACTAATTTCTAAATTCTCACAGCATAAAGATAAATAATGCCATACTTGTCCACGCTGCTTAAATTTCATCACTTTCACCTATGAAATGTCTTATACCCCTCAACTGGTTATTATCAGTCCTTCAAATATGCATTGCTTTTTCTTTCATTTCCAGACAGCTCACATATACACATTTGTTCATTCTTAAGCACCAAAGTAAGAAGCATTTAAATATCTGCTTTACTTGGCTCTTGCATGCTATATTCAGATGGCTCCTGGACTCTCAAGCCCTTGTAAAACTATATTATTCTATTGTTCCTAGCTGTCACTCTAATAATATCCAGATACAATAAAGTTTCTTAGAACTTAATCTACAGGTAAAAATGGTTTTAATTTCCTGATACAGAAAATAGTTTAAAAAATATTAGAGCTGAATAATCTTTACAGTCTAGGTGGATCACTGAAGTGGATGGGGATTGGTGTAGCTTTGGCAACCAAGTCCTGAGGTTTATTAAAAATCTAATTCTTGCAACTTGCAGAATTAAACCCTTAAAAAGTGAGATAGGAAGGATTATGTCAACTTGCATTTCTAGTAATTTTAATAGAAATTTTATCATACAGAATCATAGAATATCCCAAGTTGGAAAGGCTCCGTAAGGATCATTGACTGCCACCCCTGGCTCTGCACAGGACCACCCAGAAATCAGACCAGATGCTCACCCACTAAGAAAAGCATGTGGTCAGAAATTTAATTTCCAATTCTAGTGATCAGGGTAAATTTGCAACCGATGGATGGCTTTCTTCTCTGTCACAATGGGCAAGTACTGTGTCATAAGGTGTGTTGTAGCAGCCGTGCAGATGCCCATCGCAACAGCTGTAGGATCAGGAAACCTGGCAGTTAGCGCCGCGCAATTTTAGTTTAGGAGTCGAGTCAGTTTTATTGGCAAGAAATGAAGGATTCTTTGCAAAGCAGAGAACTTGTAAGGATAAGGAGCTTTCCTGAGATTTGTTTGAAGGAAATGGGAAATGGTTAATTAAATGTTTGTCCCAGCTGGCAGTATTTATCTGTAGAGCCAGGCTTCTAGTTTCCTTGTGCTGCTGGGGATTCTTTTCCAAAAATGTTGGCTTTTTGCTTCTTTGATTACCAGTCAAAATTCCTGTGAGTGCTTAAGATTTCAGATGTGTGAAGCGCAGTAGCTGGAAATCAAATAAAGCCTTGCTAAAGATGTCATGTGAAGGGAAGATGGGAAGTCTGAGATCTGAGAACTAGGGGGGGAAGTGGGAACTGATTCTCGATTCAGGTGAATGGCATCCTCCCACCTCAGCCCACACAGCCTCCTCACCCTGAGCGCCCAGCTGCTCTGGCGGAGGCTGGATGGAGCTTGCTCAAGCAGTAGGGCACAGCCCACCATGGCAGTCTGTGCTGCACAGCTCTGAGCTCCTGCTGTCTTTTATTTCCAGCTGGGCTGCTTTGGCTATCCCTTGAGCATCTTCTTCATCGTCATCAATGAGTTCTGCGAGAGGTTCTCCTACTATGGCATGCGAGGTACATCCCAAATCCCGCATCTCCCTGTCTCTGCTGCTACCCAGCCCTGACTTTGGATTGTAACCTGCTATTTTGTTCTTCCTACAGCTGTGCTCGTATTGTATTTCAAGTACTTCCTGCGGTGGGATGACAACTTTTCTACAGCCATCTACCACACGTTCGTTGCTCTGTGCTACTTGACGCCCATCTTGGGAGCGCTCATTGCAGACTCTTGGCTGGGAAAGTTTAAGTCAGTGCTTATTCTTCCCTCAAAAAGCAAACAACAAACCCAAACCAGTATACTTCAGGATCTTGTTTTTCCCCCGGATCTGCACCAGGGATTACCAAAATTACAGATCTGCTCATCTGTTAAGCTTAACACCTGCAAATAGCCATTGAAATGGCGAAATACTATGTCACCTGGTATTAAGTGAGACTTTTAGAACATATTCTAAAACATTTTGTAATTTCAGTATTGACTTGAGTCAGTGGGAGGTCTTACTGAACTGCAACATTCTGAAGTTATGAACTATTTTTGCCTGCATGCAGTTGCTCAGAGAAGTGATGCTGAATGAAGTGCTTTAAGTACTTTAAAATATAGCCAAATTACTTTTAACAGCGTGATCTTGCTCTTCTTTATAAATGTCATGATTCTAATAGTGTTTACTTTGCCAGAAAAAGCCCAATAAAGAGTTTTATTGAGGGCTATGAGTGAGAAATGCTGTCAAAGGTCTCCCAGAGATTAGAGATGAGGCTGTCCTTGGAGCTGGTTGTCTGCAGGTTGTGTGGTCTTCTGCCAGGCTGATAGCCTTTGGGAGACCAGCTCTGTAATCAGTGCCAGGTGTTCTCTTTGTGGCTGGTCTGATCAGTGACGTCTCTTTGCAAACAGTTTGATGCCTTGCAGGTTGAATATATGTGTATCCATTAGTTTAGGTGGTGTGCTTTAAAGAAGAACCTGATCACTGAATGTGTGCTTCCTCTGCTGCTTTTGTACCAGGGATCTCCAAGCTTGCTTGTGAGGCTTTCATCAAACAGGTCTAGGTTGTCCTAGATCCCTGAGCTTTGCCCTTTATTACTGTAGGCTGCTTTGCCTTTGGGGCTGCTTCTTCTGGACAACAAACTACAGCCAAGTACTTAATTTCCAACAGAGTTTGAATGGAGCCTGTTCTTCTGTACAAGGAAGAAGAATGGACATTAAAGGCATGGGAGACACGGCGGTTTTGTAATATTGCCTTCACAACAGTATCTCTAGGGGAGCTTTTGTCTTTAGAATATATTTAAGCTGCATGGAGGAAAAAAAACCCAAAAGAACATAGAGAATATTTAAGCAATATTAAAATTAGCATAAGTTGTGTACCTTAGAGTAGTCAGTTTGTACTCCGCTGTATGTGAAATATGATCATGGCATTTTCTTGAGCTGGTGATTAAACAGTAACCACTGAAGATTTAAATATCTTCCATGACATCGTGATGATTAGAGAGCCTATTTGCCTTGCTTAGTTAAATAGCGTTATATGATTAAGCAAAAGTCTGCATCAGCTATGTATCTGTATAAACTTTTAGTTGTCAATGTGTGTAAAAGTTTCTCCTCTCTTTATAACAGGACCATTGTCTCCCTGTCCATTGTCTATACAATTGGGCAGGCAGTCATGGCTGTAAGCTCCATAAACGACATGACAGATCAAAACAGAGATGGCAGTCCTGATAATATTGCGGTGCACATGTGAGTTGACTTGTACATGCATGTTCTCCAGGTTGGTGGGTGGACAACTTAAGACTTAAAATGATGCTACTTGCATTTCAACTGTCTTGCAGTCAACCTTTTATGTAAAACTTCAACTAAGATAGCAGAATGATTTCTTTTTTCATTTTCTTCTACTTTATCCTAGTGCCCTGTCTATGATTGGCTTGATTCTCATTGCACTTGGAACTGGTGGGATCAAACCTTGTGTGTCAGCATTTGGTGGGGATCAGTTTGAAGAAAATCAGGTATCTTCCAGATTTTCAGTCACACGTGTATTTTTACTAATGCTTGGCTATTACAGTAATATAATGAAGTACATATTTAGAAAAGTGCCTTATTGTAGTGCTTCATGAGTAAAGAAGATAGATAACAATTTGTATTGAACTGTGCAAACTAAGTTGGTTCAATCTAGGCTAAATAAAGTGGCTCCGGCTAGCCCCTTCTAAAACCATTTTTGAAAAGCATTTTTGTTCTTACTGTAGGAAAAACAAAGAAGTAGATTCTTCTCTATCTTTTATTTGTCCATTAATGCTGGAAGTCTCTTATCCACTGTAATCACCCCAATTCTCAGAGGTAAGTCCACACATTTGTTCATGAAGTACTTAAACAGCAATAAAGGACGAGTGTTGGAATGCAAGTCACACAGGCTAAAATTAACAGGAAATTCAGTCTTCAAGTTTTCTTGTATGTCATCCAACTTCTCAAGGATGAAGTACTACCAAAGAGAGTTTCCAATCTGGATTGCTTTCAAATCTAGTACTTCTGATCCTGAAGAGGTATGCTCAAGCCATCACAAATTCTGAGGCTAAAGTGTATTTTAATTCCATAGAGGTACAAATACTGCACCTCTTCCAGTGCCTTTAAAACGGTCACTCAAAGTTGTGTTGTTTGGTGAAAAGGGAAAGTGAGAGTGCTCTGCTCTGGAACTGAAGGAGATTCATTCTGAAGCGTGCCCACACAAAGTATAGAAGCATTTATGAATGTGCAAACACACTGATGCATGTGATAAATCATGTTTTTATGCGGTACAAGGTTGGTTTCTCTTCTGCTTGTAACAAGCTTATACAGCCGGTGTAGGGATGTGATGACATGAGTTTGAGGAAGACCGCTTTTTCCTCAAGTGAGAAAATATAATGCAATCCCTGGAGTAATCCCAGTGCGCTGGATGAAAATTCTAGCCCTTAAATTCCCTGATGGCAGCTGACTGGAACAGACCATGTGGAAGCATTTTAGGGATCTGCTTTATGCAAATTCTATTATTTCCCCAAACAGGAGGAGACATGCAGATGCCGCAACGTGCAGTTTGCTTCCATGATGATACAGGAAAAACTAACAAACTTGATTGAGGAAAGCTGTACCGTTACTTTCTCTAAGTGCTTAAATAAAAAATAATTAAAAAAAAATCAAAACATTAATTAGCTGCAAGCTATTTTTTTCCTAATGAAAATACACTGACACAGATTGCCCAGGCATTGTACCAGAGAGACTCTCCCTTCTTGGAGACCTCCAAAAGTCATCTGAGCGTGGCCCTGGGCAACCTGCCCTGGGTGGCCCTGATTTAGCAGAGAGTTGGACCAGAGGTCCCTTCCAACCTCTACCATTCTAAGATTTCTGTGATGCATTATTCCCCTTCTCAGTAACATAAATCAAACTGCATAGTGATCATCTACCTTGTCAGTTATCCGCAGAGACTTTTTTTTCCCCTTGAGTCAACAATGAATGCAAGGAATAGAAACTCTATGTGAAACATTGGCAGCAGTCTCTGGGATTTGTATCTAACATTACTTTATATTTCAGCTCAAGAATGTGGCATTCACAGCAGGCAGCAGTGCTACCCACTGGCATTTGGAGTTCCTGCTGCCCTCATGGCTGTTTCATTAAGTAAGTTGAACTGTTTCCATCTTGCTTTCTTGCTGTGGTTAAGTGATAATGTTTTCTGAATCATGAGAAAGTAGCTGAAATCTGCAAGTACGAATCAGAAATACCTGATTATTTCTGCAATATGTGACTTGTGAAACTCTTCTGGAGGGAGGGCAGGTTGACCCAAAGTGTTGCCTCTTTTAAAGGAGAGACTGGTGGAGCTGAGGAGCTGAGGCACAATTAAGCTGAACGACTGTTTTACGTAGGTGGATGGTGATGGGACAAGGGAGAATGTTTTTAAACTGAGACAGGGGAGGTTTAGGTTAGATATTAGGGGGAAGTTCTTTGCACAGAGTGTGGTGATGCACTGGAACAGGTTGCCCAAGGAGGTTGTGGATGCCTCATCCCTGGAGGCATTCAAGGCCAGGCTGGATGTGGCTCTGGGCAGCCTGGTCTAGTGGTTGGTGACCCTGCACATAGCAGGAGGGTTGAAACTAGATGATCACTGTGGTCCTTTTCAACCCAGGCCATTCTGTAATCCTATGATATGATATGAAATTCTGGACAGGCTGGATAGCTGGGCTGAAGCCAATGGGATGAGGTTTAATAAGACCAAATGCCGGGTCCTACACTTTGGCCACAACAACCCCAAGCAACGCTACAGGCTTGGGGCGGAGTGGCTAGAAGACTGTGTAGAGGAAATGGACCTGGGGGTGTTGGTTGACACTCGGCTGAACATGAGCCAGCAGTGTGCCTGGGTGGCCAAGAAGGCCAATGGCATCCTGGCTTGTATCAGAAGTAGTGTGACCAGCAGGAGCAGGGAAGTAATTGTCCCCCTGTACTCAGCTCTGGTGAGGCCGCACCTTGAGTACTGTGTCCAGTTCTGGGCCCCTCACTGCAGGAAAGACATTGAGGTCCTGGAGCGTGTTCAAAGAGGGCAACAAAGCTGGTGAGGGGTCTGGAGCACAGGCCTTATGAGGAGCAGCTGAGGGAGCTGGGATTGTTCAGTCTGGAGAAGAGGAGGCTCAGGGGAGACCTTATTGCTCTCTATAACTGCCTGAAGGGAGGTTGTAGTGAGCTGGGGGTCGGCCTCTTCTCTCGTGTAACTGGTGACAGGACTAGAGGGAATGGTTTCAAGCTGTTCCAGGGAAGATTCAGGCTGGATATTAGGAAATACTACTTCTCTGAAAGAGTGGTCAGGCACTGGAATGGGCTGCCCAGGGAGGTGGTGAAGTCACCGACCCTGGAGGTGTTCAAGGAACGTTTCGATGTTGTGTTGAGGGATATGGTTTAGCGAGAACCATTGGTGATAGGTGGATGGTTGACTGGATGATCTTGTAGGTCTTTTCCAACCTTAGTGATTCTGTGATTCTGTGAAATAGTCATGTAATATACTGTCTAAATTGCTTGGTGTGGTAGGTTATATAAATAAAAGGTCTTCTAAATGTAGGATGAGAACTCAGAAAATGCAATTTTCAGATACTGTTCGTAGTCCAGGATAGTGAACTGTGTGGGGTAATTGTCCTTTTACTAGTGAAATACAACACTGTATGCCAGTGTTTATCAAAATGGTGTATGTTTATTAGCTGCACTGCAGATTGCTCCTTGAGCCTTTCAGCTGCCATACAAAGACCAAGAAACTCATGCTCACATCAGCAGATTTTGGAGGTTGTATTTTATTATCTTTTTTTTTCCTAATGGTTTGGCTGGTGTATGCTGTAGTGTTTCTCCTGGTCATGTCCCTTCCTGGACCTGGCACCCAGATGGGCCACCAGCTCTGCTGTCACTGTCTTATCAGTGCACCCAGCCCAGGGTGATGGCGGCTGCTCGTGTTAGCCCACGCCTTGCCAACACGTGGGAGGGTGAGGCTGGGGAACGTGTCTGCGTGTGGGAGCTGAGGGAATGCTGACAAATGCTGTGGCTCAGGTGACGCCTCACGTGTCCCTGCATGATGTGACATGCAGTGTCCTGGGCTCTTGAGTTCCTATTTAAGTGCAGAAAGGCCAAAGAGCAGATCCAGAGTGGCTGTTGCTTTGACCATAACTCATATCCCACCAAGAATGGCCACTTACCCCAAGAGCATCAGGGATAGTTGTGCATCTTTAATAGTCATATTTACTGATATTTATTAATTTGATTTGTTTTACTGTATAATAACACGGCAATAGTCATGCTCATTACTCCTTATGGAGTTTACTCCCAACTTGATGCAGCTACTTAATTATGTTTTTCACACAAAATTCTTTGCCACTGTTTTCAACTAACCACAGATTCCTTTCTGTTTGCTTACTGCAGTTGTGTTCATAGCTGGAAGTGGAATGTACAGAAAAGTTCAACCACAAGGCAATATAATGGTTCAAGTTTGTAAATGCATTGGAGTAAGTAGTGCTTGTATTCCCTAAAAGCCTGACAAGAACCTTCAAAGCTGCTCAGTATTCTCACCTAGTGCAGAGTTCTTATATTGTATGAGGAAAACTCCTTTCCTTGCAGAAGGCTTCTTACTGACACCTCCAAATTTAGACTGCCTTTTTGTTTGTCTTTATTCGTATCTCAATTTATACACACAGAAAACAAAGCAAGATGTTAACTATGTGTTAACATAAGATAAAGCTTATCCCATCTTCTGGGAATTATCCTTTTGCTCATTCATATACTTTTATACAGACTTGTAGGGAGACAGGCAAGTGTGCACTGACCTGAGTCAAGAGGCAGTAGTGTAACTGACCACAAAAATTTATTGGTTATTGAAAGAATCCATTGTTTACAATGCAGAGGATATTGATCTCCACTGTACTAAGGAGGAGTGCTAGAAGCAGGAGTGTCACTTTTAACTATAAAACAGCTTATATTATTAACAAATATTTTAACATTATTAAACAAAATTCTAATGGGTTCTCTCCAGTTTGCCATCAAAAACAGGTTTCGGCATCGCAGCAAAGAGTATCCCAAAAGAGAGCACTGGCTAGACTGGGCAAGCGAGAAGTATGATGTAAGTACTGTGTGAGCACTGCTGTCCCTCAGCATCCCCTGGCCCCAGTTCCTGTGCTGTCTGCTCCAATCCATTGCCTTGGGAGCTGTGTTAATAGCTTTTGCACCTCCTGATCGTGTATGAGTTAATGGTTTATGTCCCATAGTCCCCTAGCTGTGTTCTTTGCTCCCTGCACCCTACACACCCTGCACTTTTGTCAGTGTCAGCACAAACCTTAGCCCCTTCCCTTTATTTTACTTTTGCCTATGTGTAATTCTCATGCATTAAATGCATTCCACAGTTCCTCATCATTCAAATGCCTCCTAAGCAGTGCTGCTATAGCCTACCAGGAAAACAGTGCAGCGTAGAGCTAAATCTGCTGCCGTTGCAGCGCGGGCATGCCAAGAAGCACAGGCTTTTCTGCTGTCATCGTCCCCTTTCACTGGCACCCCACTCTGGTGGGTTTTTTTAATGGAAATCAGCAGAAGTTCTGGCACCATGCAAAGTTCAGGATATGGGCAAACACTGCATGAGAGGTCTCGTGTCTCCACCTGCTGCTGCGCTGCGAATTGCAGTGGAAGTGTTGGGTTTTTCACTGGTTTCTTTTTTTGTATTTCCCCCTATCTACAGAAACGACTGATTGCTCAGACCAAGATGGTGTTGAAGGTGCTTTTCCTTTACATCCCTCTCCCCATGTTCTGGGCACTTTTTGACCAGCAGGTAAAGTAGAAATGCTTTGCTTTGCAGTTCTAAATGTGCCCCGTTGCTATGTGTTCTGGCGGCACTGCACCTAAAAAGATCCTTGTGTAAGGGTGGGAAGTACTTCTCAGCAAATTCTTCAGCCCAATTATGATGCACAGTGGTTACTCTGAATCAGTGCTCACACAGTGTCCTGTGGTCCAAGAACAGTCAGCTGACTTACCTGGGCATTCCCAGGAGTGATCCAGTGACTGAGGCCTCTTGAGATCTCACCAGCCAGTGTGTGGAAGATGAAACAGTAACCTACAGCTTTTTAGTTCCAACTATTCTCTGCTGTCAGTTGAGGCGCAGCGTGGAATCCTTGTGTAAGCACTCTGAAGAGCCAGAGAGAAGAGGTGTATGTCATCTTGCTTAATACCTCAGATTCGTAACAAACACCTCACATCTTGAAGTATAACCCTGTCATTCCCATTGATTTGGATGGAGTGCTCAGGACCCAGGAGAGCAGGCTTTCATAGTTAAGTACTGCAGTATGAATTTAGGAGGGTATCTGAGAGAATCAGCTCTCTGTAAGGCAGAGTGCATTGCATTCTGTAGGCTGCCAGCATTATGCTTTGGTACCAGTGAGCTGCAACTATGAACGTGACCTGCTGTAACGTTCCTTGGTATTCCTCCTGCTCCTGTCCCAGACAGTGGTGCAGCACAAGTGCAGAGGCTGCAGATGCAATGATACAAGTTGTCTCCCTCTGGGCTGGGGAGCATGGGCAGGTTTTTTGGGCACAGGGATAGAAGGCAGTGGGGTCCAGTGCTGCAGTAAGGAGCAGCAGGTCGGGGCCATGGGCTGTAAGCACCCTGCTGACAGCCACATGCTAGCTTTGCACGGCCTCTCTAACTCATCTCCTGCAGCGACAGCTGAGAGAAGCATGTGCTGGAAATCATGGTGAGGCTCCAAGTGTGGCATCTGTGCTTTTTTCCTCTCTTGAGTATTATTTTTTTTCATGATTTCTTGAAGCTAGTAAATAAAGTGAAATGGACCATGAAGATCACTTTGTTCAAATGTTTGTGTTCCTGTAGCAAGCTATCTTTGTTTTTATTATACTGTCCACCTTTCCAAGCACTTTACTTATGAAAACAATTCAAGAGGAAATTTGGGAGACTTATTAACCATGGGATTTAACTCTCTCTTCTTCTGTCAAGGGATCGAGATGGACACTGCAAGCCACAACAATGGATGGGGACTTTGTAGGTTACTTTTTTTTTTCCCCCTAAAATTTACCTTTCATACCTGTTTTATTTGTTGCCATAATACTAACATCTATTTTATTTTATTCTTCTTTCCCCGCTAGGGAGCTCTTCAGATTCAGCCAGACCAAATGCAGGTATAGTAATCTACTTGACAATCCTAAGTACTTCCCAAAGACGATATACATATGTTATTGCCTTTTGTAAAAAAGGACTTTGAAAAATACTTAGTTCTTCTTCTTTTTATGTTCATCCTTAACAGACTGTCAATCCAATCCTGATTATAATAATGGTCCCAGTTGTAGACGCTGTGATTTATCCTTTAATCCAGAAATGCAAGATCAATTTTACGTAAGTTAATGTATTTACCTGAGTTCAGCAGAGGTTCATTTTAGTGGTTTCTTTAAGATGCTCTCCTTGCCCTAAACAAAAGCAAGCTTCCAGCCAAGAGAAAAACAATATAGTATTAAAAAGGGGGTTAATATTTAAAACATAATAATAATAAAAGAACTCTGAGTGGTAAACAAAGGCACCACAGGAGCAGAATTTAATAGGAAGGTGATAATGTGGTTTCTCCTCAAGGTGGGGTCAAAGTGGTTTGACTGCAGAAGAGATGCTATCTACCATTAATGTTTTTCCACTTCCCCATGTCTAACGCTCCCCTCCCCTACCAAGTATCATAAGTAGAAACACAACATAATCTTTAGCATCTGATATCTTCTGGGCTTAAAACTACCTGGGACCGGATGTATTTTCCCTTCAGTCCCAGGGAGGTGTTTTTACACAGAAGTGTTCAGTGAGCCAGTTTTAGAAGGTATTGCATGTTACTTCTAATATTGGCGATGAAATGGCCAGCATTTGTAAGCAGGAGGGGTGGAAGAGGCTCACCGAACTGAGTAAGACAAAGGAAAGCTGCTGGTTTCTAGACTTCTGTCAGCAGTGATGCTTCTGGACTTGGCTTACCTTGAGCTCAGGTAGATCTGTTACAGGAGTGGCTCAAGCTCCTAGCAACCAGCTCCTCAGTGTTTTGCCCTGTGCTCCTGAAACACAAGCTTTCTCGTTCCCTGGGTTATCCCAACCTTTGTCACCTGTAACAAAGCCTGTTGTATCATCACATTTATTTTCATTTTCCTTTATGTGTAGAATACACTTCTTAGAATGAAGTCTATGGAGCAAGATGCAATCCTATTTTTCCATCCAGTTATGAAAAACTAGAGGGAGGGTGCTGTGCTGGAAGCATCTCTGTCCATTAGTGGATGTTCTGCATCAGACAATTGATGCCATAAATAAAATAGCTACCTTACATTCACCCTTACAACTTAACTGAATGTCAGTAGCTGCCTCCTAATTCAATACATTTCCCTGACTTGCTCCTTTCAATATTTGATTTAAACATAGTGATATGACATGAGTTATTACTCTTTTGTACAAGGTGTAAATTTGCCTTTTCAATGATGATACTAGATGTGTTTTTTTTCCTTCTGTTGACTTTTCCAGTTCAAATGCAGAAACCCAAAACCAGTTTTGTTTAGATGATGGTCAACCCTAGGAATGAGCCCAGCAGATGCAAAGCAACAGGTTAAGATGCTGCAGGATACTTAATTTCCCAGTAGTGTAACTCTGAACACTACACAGGATAGCTAAATGCTGACAACATCAGCCCTTCAGATGGTGATAATCTGCTATTTGTAGCCCTATGAATTTCCCACTATGGAAAAGAAAAGTAACAATTGAAGCTTTGAATCAAATATTTGTCTTAACTTATATATATGTTTTGTTGCTGCATTAGGCCCCTGAGGAAGATCACTGTTGGCATGTTCCTTGCTGGCCTGGCTTTCATTGCTGCTGCCCTTGTGCAAGTGCAAATAGATGTAAGTTCAGCCAGGTGCACGTACTGAATTCTAATACTTTATTAATGTAGAACAGTCTTTTTATGGTGAAAATGAGTCAATCACTGTGTGCAAAACACTTGTAAATCAGGAATAAGTATGTCCACATAGAAGTAGTGAAAATACAAAAGCATATTGCAATCCAGTGAGTTCATAGGTAGTTATATTAGAGTGCTAATCACCATCCCGCAAAACATCTCATCTGCTGTTATGATAAATCATGCACTAAAGGCAGCCTCAAGTCTTTAAACTGAGATTAAAAGCTGAAAACCACAGATTTTTCCCTAACTGGGAGCTGCTTTGTATCTCTGATCTCTTCCAACATCTAAACTGGAGGTGAAGCGTGATTTGCCACAGCCTGGGAAGCATCATCACACCATGAGCAAAGATGATTTTATGACACCTATTTAAGGCAGGACTCAGCACATCTAGATTTTCTTGCTTCAAAGGGAGGTGTCATATTTAATACATGTAAAAGATGAAGGTTTTCCTTGTAGCTGGGGAGTCAGTGACAGTTCTGGGAGGTAATGACTGCATCCCAAGGTCTGAATTGCCATCCCAAAGTGTCCACCTTTCTTAGTGCACTATCAAGATGAGCTGCTCACCTCTTACATACCTTTTGTGAGGAATGAGGAGATCACTACTTGATGTCTGGGCTCAAACCTTGTTTTGCCTCTGTCTTTAATGGAGAGCAAAGCATCTGGCCTTCAACAGGACACATCCTGAATGTCTTGCTTAAAGTCTTAGAGCTGTACATAAACACATACTCACGCTGGGCAGAAGCTTGGTCACAGCTGGTAAATCTCCAGACTGTTACACAGGAGCATCCTGCAGAAAGGAAAATTTAGATCTATTTTAGTTGTACCTAATGAGAATGAAAAAGACCAAAGTACAGGAGAGCTGAGGCAGAATTGAAATAAGTGCAGCTCTTGAGGCTCTACAAGAGCAGAAGCTACTTACTGTTAGATCAGGTGGATAGTGGAGTCTCCAGAAGTTGTTCATTTTCTTTGGGCTCTCACACTGCCCAGTGCATGTGTGTGCTTCTGAACAGCACGACGGGTGGGAAAACAAGTCAGAACACAGCATAAAGAAATTCAGAAACCTGTACTCCCATAGGATGTGGGAAAAAGCCTGTCCCCTGAACTGCTTAGTGGTGTTGGTAGAGGCAGCACCCTGCAAGAAGAGGAACATGGAAGCATTGTGAAGGAGAAACGTCCTTTCTGAGGGAGCAGTTGGAAGGCTTTGAGGCTAGTAACTAAAACGTGATTAAAATTGCATTCTTATGACTGACAACCATAAATCATCAGGCAAATGCTAATCTTCAACATGAGATAAATAACAGTGAAGTTATTACAGTACATCCTTCAAGTGACTTAGGATAGAGCACTGATTTACTTCTTTCTTTCCTACAGAAAACTCTTCCAGTTTTCCCTGCAGCTGGACAGGCCCAAATCAAAATAATAAATCTAGGTAATAGCAGTGCAGATGTTACGTTTCTGCCCGATCTTCAGAACGTGACTGTTCTTCCTATGGAGTCAGTAAGTAAGGGGAGATGGGGAATAGAAAGTTAAATTTGAATGGAGTAAGTCAAAGCGGTTCTTAACTAATGGTTGAAAATTAAGTATTTTCTATGTTTGCTTTTTTTTTCCTCTGTTCATTTTAGACACTTCCTTATGTTATGGAATGATTTGTTACTAAAAACCTACAGTGAATAAAGTAGTAGTACCTATTTCAATACTCTACGAAGTATTAGCTAATATACTAGTAATATACCAAAAAATGGCTTTTGATTATTTGAAAATTTCACTCTTGCTAAAAAGATGCCAGTTCTTAACAGTAAGGACTGCTATTCCTTTAAATAATAATAATAAAAAAATCCATCCAGGCCTAGGAAGTCACTGCTCTTACTGTAAGTGATCGCTTCCATGAACTGGAACATGTTTCTGTGGCTACCTCAATTGAGCTCCGGATTTTGCTGTTGAAAAACCCTTTCAGAGTCTTTTACAGCACAGTTTTGATGGTTAGCTCTACTGACAGTACAATACAGTGGAGCCGATGGATCTTTTTAATAATGAATGCAAGGAAGTCTTACCAGCACATTCTGTGGTAGTCTGCTGTCCTGTTTCCATAGAAGAAGAGAAGCCCTCTTCCACTCTCCTCCAGATACAGCTCACTTGGAAACTGAGCTGTGGGGAGAAGATAAGGGTGCCCAAGCTGAACCCTGAAGTGGAATTGATATAACAATGATGAACATCTGAAAACAAAGGGTGTAAAAATACTCAATTCTCTGCTATAGACATAATCCAGATGTTTCAAATTGTGCTATGCATCTATAAAGCAAAGATATATATATTTAAATAAATGTGTTAATTTATTATTCAAGTTGTATTACATCCCATGCTTGTGGAGTGTAGTTAGAACATCCAAACCATGTATCCTGGCAGTAGTAACTTGTGTTATGCTGAAACACAAAAGATGCGGTTTGGATCAGCATCTTGTAGGAAGCGTTGCCATTTGGAAGATGGTTTGTACTAGTGCTGTCTCTGTTGCTAATTTTGCTGGGTAAGAGTAAGCCTGGTTTATCTGGAGAAAGAAATACACAGCAAATGTACAGCTTTTCCATAATGCTTGTAGGAAGCTTGTGTTGCTTTGAGGTTTGTGTAAAGGAAGAAATCACCAACCAAACAAAATTTGTGTCTGGTGTACAAAAGACAACAAGAATTGAAGTCAGGAGTTGCTCGCAATCTCTGTTACTTTGGATGTAACATCCCTGTAAAATTTTGATGACCCAAAATTTGGCATTTCCTCAGAGGTAGAGACAAATGCTATCACATGGGAATTCACAGCAATTTGTCTTCTTTGTAGACAGACTACAGGATGTTTGAGTCTTCCCAGTTAAAATCTATAAGCGTAAAATTTGGGATTGAGAATAGAAATGAAAGTATCGACTCAACAAGCAGCAACACGCATACTGTCACCATTAAGAATGCAGCAACAGGCATTGTTTCTAGCTTGGTAAGTCTCCCTGAATCCTAAGAAATACACTATTGCCATAGCAAATGTCTATGTGGAGTGTGGGAAGCTTGGAGGACAAGCTCTGGGTAGTTTTTTGTTTTCTCTCTTATTCTCTTCACTGCCTGAGGGAAAATTGTACCTGAACTGTAAAGAGCAGGGCAGGATACTGGGGAAAAAAAACCCAAACCAATCAAATCAACAAAAAAATTCACCAATATCTGACCAACCTAACTTGACAGTTACTGTTCTGCTGAATTTTCTAGTAGATGTTTCTTATCAGGAGCCTAAAGATAAGGTCTGGAATCTTGCTCTGAAACCTCTGTGAATTCTCGGTTGTATGTAATAGTGCACGTTTAAGCTGTTCACTGATGCCAATGAAGTGTCTTGACTAATGGTCTCTTCCACCAGCGGTCTGATAATTTCACGTCAAAACCAGAAGAAGGGAAGAGTCTAATCAGGTAAAATTGATTTTGTTCCTCACCTTTTCAGTGGCGTGACTACTTCTTTAGTCTCCCTCTTCTGGGGATTCTTCTTGTTTAATGTCATTTTCTATACTGTAGGAGATTTCCACTTGCTGGACACCTCAGTTAGAGGTTTAGGGGGTATAGGAATTTCCAGAACAAAATTTATCTGAGCTATCTTACATATCTATTTTGGGTATACCTTAGCTAAATCTTGGAAGTAGGTTTCACTGTGCCTAGAATTTTTTGTTGAAGACAATGTGTCTACCTTCTTTTGAATTGCTGGTAAGAAATGTCCGACCAATTATATGGGTTTTTTTCCCACATCTTCCATTTGTAGATGTGTTTGTTACTGCCAGAAGTAAATACTCACTTTTTTTCATTTCCCTATGAAAGCAATAGGATGATGTAGGTCTGTCTTGCTTCTTGCATTAGCCGTGTCTTCAGGGATTTACAGTGCTTTCAAAAGTGTGCGCTTTCAAAAGTAAAAGGAGAAGGTTTAATACTCACACTGCCAAAACATGAAGTAAAACTTGCATTCTTTGAAATACTAACCAAAGTATTAATCATTCTTATGTTAAAGGTTTGTAAATAATTTGCCTCAGACAGTCAACATCACTATGGGTGACACGGCTTTTGGGACACTGGAAGAGACGAGTATCAGTAATTACAGCCCTTTTTCAGGAGGACGGTAAGCGTGTCCCTTACCTTAATCTAACCTCTTAAAGAAATAGACATACTTGATCCTGGGGAAAAAGACATAGGACGTTTTATTTTACACAAAATTGTCTATACATATGGGCTGAATTGTTTTTTTTCTTTCTTCAGAACAGTTGATATAGTGGTTGTTGCAGATTCAACTAATTGCACAATAACTTCAGAGGCATTAGGATATGGTGGTGCTTATACAATCGTAATTAATGAGGTGAGTTGCTGTTGAAGGGACAGTAGTTGTCCATTTTAATGTTCTTTAATTGAAAAACACTTGAACAATTATTTCTCTTGCCCTTAATTAAACATATAATTCTTATGTTAAACTGTCAACATAAACACTAATAAAGATAACGATGAGCATGATAAAGATATACTGCAAAAAATTCATATTACTCACCAGTGGCTTTAAATCCTTAGCCCTGCTTGACACCAAGTATTTGCATGAATTCTGCTGTGAAATAATTGCATTTCTTTACATGCTGTATGGTGCTTCATACACAATACGTTTTACTCTCACAGAACTTTGATTATATAGATGATATAGCACTGTTTAGAATTCCTTTGGGGTACAGAATCTTTACCACTGTTCCTAAAGCATCTTTTTTTTTTTTTTTTTTTTTTTACTTTCAGTGTTCTGAAGATGTGTCTCAATTAAAATACATTGAAGATATCCAACCCAATACAGTCCATATGGCTTGGCAGATCCCTCAGTATTTCTTGCTTACATGTGGAGAAGTAGTCTTCTCTGTCACTGGGCTGGAGTTTTCATACTCACAGGTAGGCTTTGCTCTTCAGATCATTCACGTGTTAGCTCAGGACTCTCAAGCCCCTAACCCGTACACATGGAGATCTCCTGAGGCTTCTTGTTCTTAAAAGATGGTTCCATATCACTTGCTTTGTTTGAAAAGTATTCTCTAGAGCCCCCTAGCAGGACTATAGGCAGGTGCAAAATGGGCTTGTTTCACTAGCATTCTGTTTTCCATGGAGCTATGTTGTATCACTTGAAGATTTGGTCACCAGTTTTCAAATCACCTCATACATGACTTTCCACTGAAAATAAATGAAACAGTACTGTTGTTGTAAAACCAAAGTGGACACCCCTCAACTGTAAATTGAGCCACTACTGACACTTCTACATCAAAGTTGCATGGGTTTAATTTTTTTTCCCTTGCAGTCTTTGACAGTAATTTATACACTTTAAATTCCTTTGTCTTCTAACTTCAATTTGTATTACTAGCTCTGTGTTTCTTCCCTTAATTCTGAGTATCTTCTGCAATTATGAGAACATAAGTTGCAGCTTGCTTGGCTATGAAGCACTCCTTTTCTTCATGTAGTGTGTACAAAGTGAGATAGCAGGCACATTTGGCTACTTAGCGGGCACGATGTAAAACCTGTTTTAGCAGTAATTAGAAAGCTCTTGTTCCTCAAAGCCTTCTTGAGATCTGTCGAGTTCTAACAATTAAAACAAACAGGTAAATAATTCCCCCTCCCCCATGGAGAACCAGCGTTTGTTGTAATGTGGAAAATGCTGTAAACATCAGAAAGTGTTAGCAGTGTGACTAAAAATTAAGTGCTTTCCTTCTATAGGCGCCATCTAATATGAAATCAGTGCTGCAGGCAGGATGGCTGCTAACGGTGGCTTTCGGTAACATAATTGTCCTTATCGTGGCTGGAGCATCCAAACTCAGCGAGCAGGTAAGTGCACAATCAGCGTGCCTTTGTATTGCGCTATCAGAAAGCGGCTCTAACATGAGGGGAGTCATGGCTGATAATTCTTAGCCGTAACTTTTGAACATCAGGTATTACAGAGATTTGTATTTATAACTGGAATGCATGAGGCTTAGCTAGAAGAGTCTTCCAGTCTGCTGCGGAATTTGTGCTTGACTGAACAATTCCTTAAGGGTACATAAGCAACTGAGTTATGAGTCTTTTATAGTCTATTTTGGATTAAGGAAACAAACAAAAGAAAAGCTTTAACAATTACTTTAACAAAGGTTTCTACCCTTTGCATCAATTGTTTGCCACTCCGAGCTATTGCTCTGTCAGGCTCTTTCACTTGGCAAACAGCAGAGTCTAACGTCTGTGCAATAGACTGCTTCTCATGGTGTGGAAACTGTGGGTGAGGACTTCTGAACTGATTTGGGACTAAATTCTGAAATTTCTGCTCACTGCTAATCAGGCCTCACCTGTGTATCTCAGCCTTGCCACATCCCTTCTTTCTTCTGGCTTCACTGGTTTCAAACCTTGTTCCTTAAGGCATGAAAGCAGTCGTTCTTCTGATGAAGAACATTTCGACAAATCTTCTTCAGACTACTTGTGGCACTCCCTAGTGAATCAAAAAGGGTGATGTTCAGAGCGGGAGGAGCCTGTCTTTGAAACAGGTCTGTCAGTCCTGGTTTCAGAAAGAGCATGAAACACAGCTGTTGAGGGTTTTCAGATGGAAAGAGATAGCACTTTGAAACTAGACTTACTAGTCTCACTCTCCACTGTGGTCCATAGAAACATATCTAATATTTAGTCCTCCAAGACATGCAGTACTTGTGCATGCTGAGTTCCACATCTGGAATTGAGCTTGCTGCTTGCAAACAGTAAAATGGTGTAATTCTTTAGAAGAATAACTGTTGATGGCTAAATTACACTTTTTTTTTTTTTTCCAGTGGGCAGAGTATGTCCTCTTTGCTGCCTTGCTGTTTGCAGTTTGCATTATTTTTGCTGTCATGGCGTATTTTTATACGTATATTGATCCAAATGAGGTTGAAGCCCAACTTGACGAGGAAGAAAAGAAGAAACAAATAAAACAGGATCCAGACTTGGATGGAAAAGAATCTGAAGCTGTCTCTCGGATGTAGGTGTATTCAAGAGCATTTGTAAATCATGGTAGCCTGTTAACTGTCCCTGCAATAACAGGAATCGGGGTATTGCTGACATCACTGGGTAATATACCTCATGGGAGAGGCTAAGAAAAGCTGTTCTGCCTTAACATACAGCCTCTTGGGAAGCAAGATGAAATGAATAATTTCTTGTAAAGAAGATGGCATCCTGAGGAAACTCCTGCAGAATTTGCACTCTTAAAATGTACCTCAAGCTCAATACCATAGCATTAAAATATTGAAATTGCACTTGGCACTATTAGACACTCTAAAAAGATGTATTTTTATACTGTATTTCAATTTTGTAATGTGGAGGGGTGGGGGAAAAATGCATTGCCAAGAAATAGTAATTGAAGCCAAACTGTCTGCGTGACCCTTCTAGCCTCACTGTTACTTGAAAGCAGGTCACATATGCCTTAAATTCTTTGGTATGTCCTTAAGGATAATGGGAGAAAAGCTCTTGGATTTCTCAGATTAAAATGTCTGTGCTCCATATAGCAGTAACTTGGACATGCACTGTGATGTGCTTTATGTGCCTATTATTAACTGCCCATTGGTATGTTCTTAATTGTGTTAATGAGATGTCCACTGAGGTGAACAGACAACAGCAAATTATATTTTGAATAACCAACAGGAATAAAACTTGTGTTAACAAAATATTGAAAGCAGTGTAAGAGTATGACTTAAGTTGCACGGATCTCCATCCACACATGCATGTGGAATAGTGATTGTGTCACCCAGGAAAATGTTTAGAAATTGAACTTAAAAAGGTGGGAGAGACCGTGCTGGCCAGGCCCAGAGCATGGCCAGGCCCAGAGCATGGCCAGGCAAGCACACTGACCAGCAACTTTTTACATGTAGCTGGCACTTTCTATCCTGACACCTCTCTATTTACTCATGCTTGTTCCTCTCCAAACCATACTGACCTCTCCCTTTCCCCATCCCTGGCCTTATAATAAGTCTTGCACAAGGTGCTCTTCTGCATCTCTCTGTGAGTCCTGCGACCCCACTGGGCTGTAAGGTGATCCTGGAGATCCCTTTCCATGGACACAAAGTGGTGGGCTGCCTCCTGCTCCTGGGACAGCCCCAAGGCTCCATCTCCAAGAGGTCCTCTGAGGACGTCAGAGCAGCTCATGCAGAAGCCTGGGTATTAGCATTGCTCTGACTGTATCTTGAAGCTGTGCAAAAGATTCCAGCCCAAGGGATGATTCCAAGTGTTTTGGTTTTGAGGATTAGAGAGGTGTAAGATTTATCTCTAAATCTGTCACTGTTCAGCTTTGCATGCTGCTGTCCAGACTACCAGGCTGCTTGGTGGATAATCTTTTGTTACAGAGAAGATATGCTGAAATCAATCCAATTAAAAGTGGATCATTCTAACTTCATCTCGTGTAGTCAGGCGGCAGTGTGGTTCTGTATTTCAAACAAAAAATACTTAATTCACCACTCTTGCATTTTTTTTAAATGAAAATCTGTTCCAGCAGTCAGATTTGTGCTTTGTGTGGATAGAGGGATATGTATGCCTGCATCCTTGCTAATACTGCATACGTACTGCACAGCTTTGAGGTTGTCTCCTACTGCTTATTATGACCCCTGGGGCCAGCTCCTTGGATTCACTCAAGTTCTTCCAAACAGACTACACTGCTCAGGTTAGCAGCTGGGGAAAAAAAGACTGGAAAAAACAAACATAGAATTAAAGCTCTGAGTTTAAATGAAACAGATTATGCAATGTAATGAGAGAAACTTTCAGAAGATAACAGTATGTGAAGATCAGGGGCCTCCCTCTGCTGGAAGGATTGCCTGGAGTCTCTCAGCAACATCATGGCCACAAGGACCCAGCAGGCGGGCTGGGGGTGGGAACTGTTGTTGGGTAGGAGGGGCTGGGGTAGCTGTTCGATCAGTGCAGAGAGCTCAAGGAGCTGGGAGCAGTATAAGCTTGGATGAAAGGGTGGGCATTGGCAGTGTGGTGTCATGGGTGAGGCTAGTGCAGAAGCAGGTGCAGTTTTTTGCTGTGTAGCCTTCATCGTTGCTTTCTTGGGCAGCAAATGTGGCCAAACCACTGGTGCTTTTGTGAAGGGTCATCTTCAGCGAGATGCAGGTCCCAGAGCTTTTCTGCAGTGGGACAGCTCGTAGAAACTAGACGGTATTATTTTTATCACAGTGACGTACAAAACACTGAACCAACATCCCTCTGCAGTGCTACAGTAAGCGCATCCTTAAGGAAACCTGCTTAGCACAGAGCTCAATGACATAGCCTTGCCTTGGCAGCAGACGTATGGGAAAGAAAAGGCTGGCTTTCCCTGAAACGCCAAAATGGCTCCAAGACCTGCAACAGTCATAAGGAGACTCTTATGGTTGAAAGTGGCTGTCTTGGGTAATGACAGGCTGCACTTTGGAAGTGAGGAGGAAATACAGTGTGGAGCTTAGGAAGCTGTGTAGCTGAATAAAAAATGCATAAACATGATGCAAGAGCCAGGAGCAAAGCTGAGCGGGGCCCTTCTGCAGCACTTGCTCTCTATCTGCTGTCGCCGCTCCTCATCTGACCTGCGTCTGCTGTGAGCGGCAGATAAAACCCTGATGAGATTAAGGTGAAATCTCAGCTGCCTGCCCATGAGAAACTGCATCTGTCCTCCACCTCTGAGATTCAGCTGATGGCAGTGCATGTCCCAGGCAGTTTCTTTCCGTGATAGCCCAGATAGACCCTTTTTACTTCATATTGAACATTCGCTCCTTACAGTTGGGAAAATAACTTGATTTGATTCTGATGAACTTTTTTTAAAATCAGGAGTCCCGGAGCTATGTTGTGCTCCCTTGGTATTAAAAATTGGAAATGTCTCTACTTAGATGGGAGTCCTATTTCCTAAAGGTCTTATCTTGCAAAAGCATTTCAAGTAAAGGTTAATTCAATTGGCACAGCTGCTTCGGGCCTGTGCTGTACCTCAGCAGGGTGCTGGGACCAGTGCTGTGAGCACCAAACTGAATTAACGACACTGAGCACATCTTGTGCTGCAATCTGTTCCCACGTGTGGGTGGGCAGGGCTGTCACTGCTGCAGGAGTTCACCCGAGTCAGAGCCATCAGTGGCCTGGATGAGCATGAAAATGAGGGCTGTGTTTAGTCCAGGTTGGGCTTTTGGCCACAAGGCTACGCTCGGGGACTACTCATTCTCTTTAGTACTGATAGGAATAAAATACACAAGCATTTCCTCCTTTTGTTTAATGTTTTTCGGGAACTCCAGACCCCTTGCACCCCCTCCCTAATTTTATGGCCCAGACATTGGATTCCAGCCCGGAGGGTATTGTGTCGGGGAGCACATTTCCCCTGCCGGCACCCACTCGTCGTTTCCAGCCACCAGATGGCAGAAGACTACACACAAGAGGCTGGAAAAGTGCAGTGGCACTGGGCCTGGTGCGGCAAAGGCTCTCCCTCTTCATTGTTCCCTAAGGATCTTCCACTAGTTATCCCAAATTCTAGGTTATCCTACAAATAACACCTGGTGAATATATCACTATTGCTTTTCATAGAATCCAAGAATCACCAAGGTTGGAAAAGATCTCCAAGACCATCCAGTCCAACCGTCCACCTACCACCACCATTTCCCCACTGAACCATGTCCCTCAGAACAACATCTAAATGTTCTTGAACACTTCCAGGGACTCTGACTTAACCACCTCCCTGGGCAGCCCGTTCCAGCACTTTTGGAAAAGGAATTTTTCCTAATGTCCAACCTGAACCTCCCCTGGTGCAACTTGAAGCCATTCCTTCTAGTCCTATCACTAGTTATGCAGGAGTAGAGGCTGACCCCCATCTCACCACAACCCCCTTTCAGGTCATTGTAGAGAGTGATAAGGTCTCCCCTGAGCCTCCTCTTCTCCAAACTAAACAATCCCGGTTCCCTCAGCTGCTCCTCATAAGGCTTGTGCTCTGAAGACTTGTGCTTTGAAGATGATGGGATGGGTTGCATTTAGGAAAATAAAGATATCTTGACAGATTTAGTCAAGCGATGGCCCCCTGGTGGCACTGTCAGAAGTTACATCTGCAATCTTAAAACTTTTGAAAACTAGTTAAAACTGCTGAAATCCCATACGAAATTGTATAAAGAGAGTTTGATGCTGTCGTATAAATCTGCTCATGCCACCCAATACTCCTATTCAAAATGATGACAAGAATCACCAGAATTAACCACTGGATGTTAATCCTGCCAAGAAGCTCAGCCACAAGCAGGTTTGGTAGGAGCAGCCATTCTGTGACCAAGCAAAATGTCAGTCAGACACAGAACAGTTCACTCCTATGGGAGCAGCAGACTCATCTGAGAGAAATGCCACCCCATACAGGTGTGTATGGCTGCACCAGCAACAGATTGCAGACTATTTTCACAAAGATTCGGAATTTAGGTTGAATCTACACTCAGCCCAGACAAAGGGTGTATCAGTGTCGGGTTCCTACCTCCCAGGAGACTTCCCATGTTGTTGGCCCATCATACAACCTCCCAGCCTCACCCCTTTCTTTAGAAAGAAAGACATAATGGCTGCATTCTGTAGAGACTCAGCTTCCCTAAATGACAGCTGGTATGGCCCTGCTAGCTAGAAGGGAAGCTAGAAGCTGCTCCCAGGAAAGGAGGCTGCTGGAAGAGCACCTCATTCCCAAACGGTCAGTTTTGTACTTATAAACACTGAGTTTTTCACAATGAAGTCTTCTCAAGTATCTGCAGAAGTAAATTTTGAGCTATATCCTGTGATCTTTAGGGTCAAACTTGGATGTGCTCAGGAATGGGCTCTGGGTGTGGGGCTGTAGCAGCCTTGGGAGAGCAGCAAGGGGCCTGCACAATCTGTGGGGCTGCAGCTGCTGCAAGGGCTGGAAGGGCTGTGGGCAAAGCCCGGAGTGGCTGGCCTCGGGGAGAGGTCTTCAAAGCAGAAGAGATTTGCAGCAGGTTGTGACTTGGGTCATAGAATCATCACAGAATATTTGCTTAAGTTGGAAGGGACGTCAAAGCCCACCCAGCCCCAACCCTGTGCCATGGGCAGGGCTGCCACCCACCAGCTCAGGCTGCCCAGGGCTCGTCCAACCTGGCCTTGAGAACCTCCAGGGATGAGAAAGCCCTGGGAGGCAGGGCTGCTAGGAGGAGAGATTTGGATAGCCTTGGTATTGCAGTCTGAAATAGCAAGGGAAGGGCTGATGTGTGTGACTCTGGGACACTGCCCCAAAGCTTTGGGATAGGAGGAGTTGGGGAGAGTCTCTAGATGGGAACTCCTGGGGCACCTCTAGCCAGGCCTTTGCTAGGAGCGAGGACTGAGGTGCTAAAGGAGATGGACACTGGGAGGGGCACTGTCAGCAGCCCAAAGCAATGTGCCATCACCCTCACATAGACTTCTTGGAAGCCTGGAGCTTAATTTAAAAGTGAACTGAGATGCTTTAAAAGTGATCTCGGCAGAAGTTGGATAAAAACCAAAATCGTGACATAATAACACTGTGTTTTTATGTCACAGGAACATATACTTTTAAAGTGCTTCTTCCTTTGTTTAACTTGCAGAACATGATTACATGGCTTTGTGTTTCTTCTTGAGAAATGACACAAAAACATATGGAAAAAACTTGTGCTCTAGTAAGGAACAGGAGCATAGGGCCAGGGCCAAGGGAGCATGGGACAGGAGGGGGCAGCTGGGAGAAGGAGTTCTTCCAGGTGTAAGAAGTAGAATGAGCAGGACTCAGAGTATGTGCGTAATACAGTCGCAATATTAAGATGAGAAACTAGAACCTGATCCAGGAAGAACAGACCATCTGTGTATTTCTCACTTAAGCCTCCTCAGAAGCTAAGAACAGTCATTTTGTTTTGCGCCCTGCAGTTCCCTCTGACCGTTTCTACAGGCAGCTGTGGCGCTGAGGTGAATCCCCCTGCTGCCAGGAGATAGCGGGATGGAAGAACGCCAGAGCAGATGTGGTGCAGTAAAACTTGCTCTTCTTTGCAAGCAAAGCCCAAGCTACCCACTCGCGCTGAAAGAAGAGCTATGCTCAGTTCAAAGTCCCCAGGAAACCTGCTCCCTTGAAAAAGACAGGAGGAAAACTGAGTCAGTGACAGCAAAAGCCAAAGGAGCACGAGGCTGCTTTGGGATATTGCCGAAGGTCTGGTGCAAGTGGGAGGCTGCGGCAGATTTCTGTGAATGAAAGGAGGTCTACAGGAGGAGGTGGAAGATTGCAGGAGATTGTCAGAGTACAGTGAGTGCTACAGGAGCTTACTGGGTACCTAGTTTTGGAAGGCTGTGGGATGGGAGCGATGGGGAGGGCATTCTTGTGGGGGCAGGAAAAATCCTTGCTGCAAGCTGAGAAGGTGGATTGGTGGTGTCAGAGAGCTGGAGCCATCAACCTACCCCACAAAGAACATCCTGGGTGGATGATCCCTTCATATCTCAGCCAAGCTCGCTGCATGCTCCCACTGAACAGGGTGAGCTGACCTCCCTCTGTCTCCCATTGTGGTATCCCTGTCCCTGCTGTGGGACATGCAGGCTCAGCTCAGCAGTGCACAGAGGGCTCACCCAGCCAGCTGTGGATGCATTTCCCGTGGGATCATAGATTGGAATTGCCATGCAGACATGTGATTGCTAAAGCATGGAAGAGAGCCAGGGCTGGGAAAAGGGAAGAGCAGGATCTGCACTTTGGCAGCAGACAGCAGTTAAACTGGATTAAGCATAACATGAAACCGGATCTTAAAAGAATCCACCACTCTGTAATGATTTTCTTTTGTTACCGACACTCCTGAGTTTAGACTGACAACTCAAACTTGCAGGAATCCCTGAATTTCTGTGTTGGGTGGATGAAAAGAATATGTTTCTGCCAACACAATATTTTACAGGTAGCTTCTGGTACAACATGAGATTAAGAAAAGGCTAAAATGTGACAAACCCTGAACAAAAATACTGCAGTTGACTGTAAGACAATCATTCATAAGGTAGCAAGATACAGAGCAACTTCTTCTCCAGGGAATGCAGTAGCCTGTAAGCAAACATTTGAAATCTGGAATGAAATGTAGTGTATAGGGACATAGTCATGGTTTAGAGCATCTCATCATGACCATGGGGTCATTCTTAATGCATCCATTTAGCTTGGAGATTGTGCCAGTCTGTTGTGTACACAGACATTAACCTGAGATAAGAACTGATGTCTCCATTACAAAATGTGGAGTAAGAGAAGAGGATACAGAAGGTACATCTTCTGTTTGTGTACGTGTGGTTTCTGTAACAAGGGGGCAAGATAAAGGTCTATAAAAAGCAAGATTTAATGAAATGATGCTCTTTGGGGGCAGTGGCACAGCACAGTACAATCAGTCTCATGTTTCTTAATGAGCTCTCGGTCCCCATGTAATTTTAATTGCCTGTCTGGAATACTAAGATACTTTCCGGCACTTATATTCTGCTCAATATTAATAAAGGCCATGCAACACTCAGGACGTTTCTTCCCTTTCCTGCTTCATGCCCACTTATCCATTATGATTCTCGGGACTGTGAGAAAGTGGATTTTCTCCTACTCATAAGAATCTCAAAAAATGCAATTTGATATGGAAGATATGAAGTATACCACTGCAGGAAGCCAAATATGTGTAACAACAGCATGCTTTACACAATTGTAGCAAGATATTAGAATTTTTCTTTGGGAAACATGGAAACTTAATAACCTTTTTTTTTTCTCCAATCAGCATTCACGAGGCTTAAAGAAGATGGCCTTTTTTTAATGTCAAGCTGTGCTTCTGCAATAAACAAAACCATTTTCTGACAAGATGGATTGCTGTGCCGTAACCTAAATGCATGTCCTTGTATAGCCGCAGAAGGCGGTTATCTGTGTGCTTCTGAAGCTACGTAAGCTTCCTCTGCTGCCATAAATACATGGCTACAGGGTTACTGTTGGCACGTCGTCAGAGAGGATGAAAGGCTCTAGCATAAGCTTTGTAGAAGGGATCCTCCTTCCACCAAAAGTTGAAAAGTGGCACGCAGACACAGCTCACCAGCAGACCGTCCACCCCACCTGAGAGCTAACAAGTTCAAATGAAGTCCCTCGCTGCTGAGCAAAATCCCTTGTTTATCCAAGGGCAAATCAGGAGCTGAACACAAATCTTTGACGTGAGACGTGACATTTCTACCCAGCCTCCAGTTCAGAAATGCCTAACTGGTTTTGTTTGTGGTTTGTAGGTAAATAAACCTTTAACATGCAAATGTTACATTTTGTGGCAGTGGGTTCCATTGCTCATTCCTGTTGTTACCTGCTTTTCTCTATTTTAAAGTTTTCTGTGGATAGCTCTTGTTATGAGAAAAAGCGTACGGTCACTCCCTAGTTATCTTCTCCATGCCATTCGTGAGGTCACAGAGTGCTACCACCTCCATGAAAAGTCTCCTTCCTGCACCTAGGAGATGTAGCATATTTAATTTCTCCATATGGAGAAGGTTTTTGTTCAATTTCTGGTTTCTCTGCTATGGTATCATTTTGAAAATGGAAGATACAGAGCAATCTATAGGAAAAGTATGGATTTATATGGAGATATAACTGTGTTGTTTCCCTTATTCTTCATTCCTTTCCTGGTAAATCCTAATGTAGTTTTATCTTTTGACTTTTTCGAAATCAGTGTCAACCAAGATTTCTATCTTGACTGATAGGAACTACAGTATGTAAATGCAAATTGTTTTCCTGCATACTTTTTCCCTTACAGTTTTCAATACTGAACTCCCATCTGCTGGTAATGTCACTCAGCAGTCACCCACTCTGAGATTCTTTTGCAACTCCTTGCATTTCATTTTGGTTTTAGCTCATGATACTTGACATTGTGAGACCATTTTGCCATTCCTCTCTGGTCCCTCTTCTAGTCCATCCATGGAAATGCTGAGCAAGACTGGTCCCAGTTGGGTTCCTGGGACAGTGTACTGTTAGCACCCTCCATCATGAGATGTTTTTGTTTCTTCTTTCCTATCTACCATCAGCTATACATCCATGTGAAGATTTCTCTTTTAATCCTGGGACGACTTGGGTTCTTTCAGATCCATTTATGAAGAACTCAGAAAAGCTGCTTTGCATTATTAGATACAGAGAAATTAAAATGTAAGAATTCAAGAGGGAGCCTTACTGACAAGCTATTGAGAATCTCATTCTGAGAACGCAGGTCCATCAGGATATTAGCAGAGCAATCGAAAACTAAAAAGAATAAGGTTGGGAACCTAGCCTACACGGTTAAGAGAAGAAATGACAGTTTTATACAGGTTGTAATCAGAGTTTGCTAAGAAATTGATCAGTAAAGGAAGCGGAGAAAAAGAGAACAGGAAACTCAAAAGATAGGACTTAAAAATGATAATGAAGAGAGAAAAAAACCCAACAAAACAGCAGCAAGCTTAGCAGTAACCAGAATGGTGCTGTTGTCCTGATAACAGCTCTGCAGACAAGTCAATGATGGCAGGTTACTGCTGCTGCTCTACAAGATGGACAACTCTATCCTATCTGCTTGGGAGTCATAGCTACGCCTTACTGAAAGCAATGTTATCACCTGTTCAGCTCCGTTGTTTTCCTCTCTTCTCCAGGCAAGCTTCTGCCTGCTTCTTATTCACTGCTATATTTCCCATGTGCAATTTATGTAGACAAATGCTCCATCTGTTATAATCTACGGTGCTTTTTTCTGCAGTGTGTTTATTTCAAAATAGGAATAGTTCTTTATTTATGGTATATTACAAATGTTAAAAGAGCTAAGTTTCTGGTACATCTCACTTTTTGGAAAACATCTAAGGTCCTACACTGCTCATCTGAGAAGTTTTGGTCGCTGTGGTCTTGGTCAGAAATGTTAAATAATAAGAAAAAAAAAAGCTTTTTCTTCATATGTAGCTTATAAAAGGAAGTTCAGTCACTGCCAGATGTAATTATATTCTTCTTTGGTAACGTTCTTCTTATGTAACCAGTGTAGCAGAAATTTTTTGCATATTCAAACTGTTGTTCTAAGATGAAAGCAAACCAGGTATTCACACATCAGCACATAAACCGATCGAATCTTTGCGTGTTGGAAACACTTGACTTCAAAAACGTACAAGAACCATTTTACTAATAAGTGTTGTTTATTTTTGAAGTCTCTGCTACTGTATTGGAATGACAAGTTGTCATAACATGGTGTCATTCTATTTTTAATAAAAGTTCCTGCCACAGCAACCTCTTTTGGAGTAGAACATAGCAAACTTTTTTCTTTTTTTTTTTTTTGGTCAGGTAAGGTTGAGAAAATGAGAGAAAATTCTAAATGTTCAGCCTGTGAAGAAAGAGCTTATGTTTAAGCTTGAAGACAAGCATTTACAAACTAACTGCAAACAGAAACATGTTCATTGTTTTAAGATTATATTCAAAAGTATTTTGGTTTAAATTCTCCAAGCCTAGGGAAATACTTGGAATTGTGTCAGAACATAAGATACAGTATATATAATACGGAAACTGGCAGAAATTTGACATTTAATATCTCCTATCCACCAGAACTTAACTTAGACCACTATATGGCTTAGGATGTAGAATTTGTATTTTCAATCTGCTCAATTGTTTCCAAGTGCTCAACTAGTAACACTGACTGCTCCCTCAAAGTACCATTCTTCAGGCACAGCCTCTTGCTCAGCACGTAGTGCAGGACTGTGAATTAAACGTACTACAATCAGTGGAACAATCATGAATCTTGGTCCTTTACAATAATAAAGCTGTACTTAAAATAATAATAATAATAAAGATTGCAAAAAGTGAGGTGGAAATCTATGTAGGAGTAAGTTTAAAAAACAAAATCTTATAGGGCATTTGATCTTGAGGCAAAACTGAAATGAAAGCTTTTACTTTCCTTAAGAAATTACATACTAGTAAACTGTATTTTTTGAAGCTAAAAGAAGCATAATTCAAAATCCATTTTAGCATTAAGGAAACTAGCAAGTCCTTCATGAACAACTGATAAAATAACTCCAGTAGCTCACGTTGCTACACAGCTCCCAACTATCATCCTTTCCGTGTTTCCCTGTCCTCAAGAGTGAGTATATTTAGTTGTATTTCTGAGGTAAGTACGCACACACACATGCCATAGGAGGCAGCTAGCTAATTTCATTCAAGCTCAGATGAGGGGTTATGTTTCTAACAAGTTTCAGGAAAACAAGATTGTGTAGCATTAGCTCAGCCCATGTAGACAACAAAGAATATCTTAGTTACATTAAAACCTTCAGTGGGAGTTTGTCTAACCAAGTATCAGAGAAACCTTTTTATATTTTAAAGCTTTTCTTGCAGTTAGATACTTGTATGAATGCTCTCTAGTGCATTTCCTATTGAAAGGCAATGTATGGTGAGGTGCTGGCACAGCTGCCTAGAGAAGCTGTGGTGCCCCATCCCTGGGGGTGCTCAAGGCCAGGTTGGATGGGGCCCTGGGCAGCTGAGCTGGTGGGGGGCAGCCCTGCCCATGGCATAGGTTGGGCAGGGTGGGCTTTGAGGTCCCTTCCAACCTAAGCCATTCTATGACTCTATGATTATGCTATGATGGATGCTCACTCCTTCCTTTGATTCAGCTGAAAAGATAGTGAACCTCTGTCCTGTGAATCGCAGACCCATCAGCCACCAGGCATCAGTGATTTCAGTACCTACTGATCTGTGGAGACAAAAGGAGAACACCTTTCAGCATAACAAGTGTACTGAGGAATGTATGATGGAACTCTTGAATCCTAGCTTCAACAGGCCGAGTAAAGGTAACAAATCATCATCAAACTGATAGCGGCCTTTCAGTATCTTGAGGGGAGCCACAGGAAAGAAGGGGACAACTCTTTGGCAGGGTCTGTGCTGATAGAACAAGGGGAAATAGCTTCAAGCACAAAGTGGGTAGATTTAGGCTGGATATAAGGAAAAAGTCTTTTACAGTGAGGGTGGTGAGGCACTAGAACAGGTTGCCCACTGGTGTGATTGATGTCCCCGGAGACGCTCAAGGGGAGGCTGGATCTGGTACTGGGCAACCTGATCTATCTATGGATGACCCTGTTCATTGCAGGGGATTTGGACTTGATGGCCTTTGAAGGTTCCTTCCAATGCTAAGGATCCTATGATTCCATAAAACTCTCATGACCTTTACTCAGACCCAGGATTTCTCCTGCCTAGGGGAGAGCTGGATTACTTGCCCTTTTGTATCCCATTTAGAACTGCTGTGAAAACATCAAGACTGCCATTTGGGTGTACTGCTTTTGCCCCTTCTGACAGGAAGTCAGGCACTTCCTGAAACCATATGCCTCGCAAGAGCTATAGCGTTACCCTGTCCTTTCTTAAAGCCTCCGGTAGGAGGGGAGAGGCAGGAAAAGGACATAACGCGAAATGTCTAGAGTTTCTGCCATCCTGACGTACCGCCTCACCGGGCGGGGAGAGCCCCGGAGGAGGAGAGACGAGAGGAGGGCCGAGAAGCGATGAGGCCGCATCCGTGACGGGACCCGAGGAGCCCGCGCTTGGGCCGGCCCCTCTGCCACCGCCCGCGCACGGGCACTGCCGGCTCGGGGGAAGGGAGAGGAGGAGGAGTGTGGGAGCGCGGCGATGAGCTCAGCTCCGTCCCCCGGCGCCGCCTGAGGAGAGCCGGCCCCTCCCGCAGGCCGCCGCCGCCGCCGCCATGGCTCACTCCCCCGTGCAGCCGGGCCTGCCGGGGATGCAGGTGAGGAGCGGCCGCCCCCACGGCGGGCGTCGCGGCCCGGCGGCGGCTCGGGGCCGGGAGAAGGGCGGGCTGTCCCGGGCGCTGGGGGCCGTGGCACGGCGTAACCGCCGGGAGCGGAGCGCGCTGCCCGCGCTTGGCCGAGCGAGGGCTGCGCGGGGCTCCCTCCATCTTCGGCCCTCGGCGTGGGGCGGGGGAGGACATGGTGTTTTTCCCCCCTTCCGTGTTCTCATTTTAACGCGACGAGTGAAAACCATCGGTCCGGAGGAACAGGGCCCGGCTGTTGACCTTCAGCGCGCTGCAGTGCCCATCCGTGGGGTTGGCGCGGCGGGGCCGCGGCTGGAGCCTGCCGCTGGCTCCGGGGGCTGCCGGCCTCGCGGATGCGATCTGCCGGCCGTGTGATAAAGCCGTGGTTTTTAAATAGCCGGGGTGGCTTTCTGCTGGCTGAACTCCTTGCAGCCGCGAGCTGGTGGCAGAAAAACCGTAAGGTCATTGGTATCTGTGGGTTACTTCAGGTTTCCTGCTACTTGTTAGACGCTGGCCTGCCCCAGCCTCCCAAAGAATAAGTTCTGTGTGGGAGGTAAAGTTTGTTTCAATTTATCTCCTGGATTGAAAGGTTTTGTGCTTTGTTTGGCTGATTTGCTCTGGGTTGTGTTATTTTGCAAACCAGGTTCTAACTCCTGAATCCAAAGTCTGTGCATGACCGGAGGATGTGAATGAGCAGGATAGATGCTTAGGCACAGCGTGAGTGGCACCGTTGGATGCCAAACAGGGTGTGCAGGCCCTCTCTCTCCATTACTTCACCACTCTGTAGGGACTGCGGTTGGGCATCCAAGTTCACCTTCCACATACAGCACTTTGCTGACTGCCGAAGGCACAAAAGTACTCCTTTCTCCCTCCCTTTGGATGGGACTGGATCAGTGCTACACCTTGGAGAGTTTCTGAAACATTTGAGAACCAGAACCACTCTCTGAACCTACTTAAAGAGAATCCGTGGTATTTTAGAATGGAGAAAGTCTGAGCTGGAGCTGCTGGGAAGTAAGAGAATGAGGGTCACTCCAGCAATATGCGTGTTCTGCTGATGCATGTCATTTTGAGCATCTCTGATGACCTGTTTTTGTACTAGCTTGCTAGGTTTGTTATTTAGCTTGTGATACTTTTAGCTGTATTTAATAGGTAAGCTTTCAGGATTTTGTTAGCCCCTGTAATTTGAGGTTTTACTCCACATCTTTTTGTTCAGGACTGTTATTTTTCTCAGGTTTCTTTACTGTGAGAGTTTCTGGAATGCTTGGGAACTTTAACAACAGTGTAAAATAACAAAGTAAAGCTGATAGGTAGAGACATCAAGTCTATGAGCAAGGTGAAAGCTACCTGCTCATTTTCTGCGCCCACTTCAAGGTGCCTGGATCTGTTTCCATTCTGTCTGAGCTTGCGGCAGTCTTAGTGGTCTGTTCTCAGTACACAGTTCTCTTTATTTGCAGATAAATGCTGTCAGTGAGGTGCATGCTTGGTTAAAGAAGACAAAGGTTTGTGACTTATGTAAAGGAGAGGAATAGAGCTCGGTTCTCTGCAGTATGATTAAATCGTCGAAATCATGGGACTGTGTTTTCTTTTTCTGTAGTGTGATCCTTTCTGCCCACCTACAGCTTCTGTAACAAATGTTGTAAGCAACGTCAGAGAGAACGTTGTGCAGCTCTCCCTTACGTCTTTTGCTGCGCTTGTACAAGAGATCAGCGCCCCTGTGTGAACAAAAGCAACTTCTTGACCCCCAGAAATCACATGCGGGAACAATGCTTTATTGTGGTGTTTGGTGTGAGCGGAGTGGTGTGTAAACAGTGAGAGGAATGAGGGATTAATGTGTTTCTCTCTGAACAACATATCTGATTGATGGTTGAAGAGTGATGCATAAAAAGCGAGTGGGTAGAGCAAGCCAAAGGAATGAGAAACTGTGGAGGAAATGTAGGATGGTGCTGGAAGGCTGTCAAAACCTGAGATTCACTGTCTGCTGGGAAGCGGGCATGTTCCAGCCCGAATGAAAACAGAGCTGAGTTTTGACCTAAATTTCTGTGTGTGCAAATAGGTTGGTGCTCAGTGTTCATACTGCCCTTAGTTTTAGGGCTCTGTGCGGATAAGGGTTGGAGTGTGTGGCGTGAAGGGGCATCACCACTAACCCGACAGTAAGTTGTCTTCATTCTTTGTGCTTTGGACAGCTGACATAGGAAAAAATGCTTGCTTGCCTGTGATGTGTGATATTTTAGCAAGGCTGGCTCAGAAAGGCGTGCGTGACCTGTAAAAGTGACTTTCAGACCAGCCTGCCGTTCGAGGCTTTGGTAAGCTTCTGTAGTTCCTTTGTGGAACCATTTCGAATAATCAAATGCTCTCTTTGTAAATTAATGATATGGGTGCTGGGTGAACTGTAGTGCGTTTTGAAGTTCCTTAGGAATGCCTTGAACCAAAAAGCTCAGGAAATGTAGACTTGCAAATAAAAGCTTAAAGGATGAAGCCGCAGAACACAGCACTGCAGTACATCAGGCTGTCGGATATCTGTCAGCAAGCAGTTTTAATGTAATCTTTCGCAATAAAATGCTGAAATTAATAGGGATTAAAAGACTTTCTTTCTTTCTCCACTTAAAAAGGTTTTAGGTTTAAGCCATTTGTGATCTGTTTGCATTTTTCATTGTTTGAGAACCAGAAAAGCAGTTGGGCTTTTTTATCCCAACTTTTTGCATAACGCCGACTGTGTGAAATTCCTTTTGCATTGAACCTTATGGTATTAACGACAAGGATGCTTTCAAGAGCTCCTTCTGAGGAAAGACAAGTGGCTCCATCAACCGCAGATCCTGGAGAAGTGAGGAGAGTCCACAGGAGGTGCCCTTCTGGCAGCCAGCGGTGTTCAGGCAGTACAGTGCCAGTTACAGTGGTTACTGCAGGCGCTGAAAGGCTGCGTAGCCTCTGCTGCTTTGCATCTGCAGCTTGTATATAAGGGATTATTTTTCCCAGATTTTAATTTTTTGAAGTTACAGCTTGATAAATACTCTGCAATAATCTATAGCAATTATTTGATTGATCCTGGGACCGTTATGATCATAGTTTGCCTGTTCTAAAATATCCAGGGCGCAGATGTTGGGACTCTGTGGCACGTTACAAGCCTCGTCCTTCAGCACAAGGACAGAAGAGTGTTCATTCTGCAGAAACAGTGCTGGTGTCTTCTGGCTCTGGAGGTCAAAAGCCGCGTCAAGGCTATGCAGCACATGGCTGGAGTTTTTCTAGAGAAGTCAGCTCTTACCAACAGTGGGACTATTCATACTGGGAAGTCATGTGTAGCAGCTTGTAGTAAACAAATGGCTGCTGAGCAGTTTTCCTCCTGCATTCCCAAACTCTTTCTATCAAGTGTATCAAAAGGAGCGAGAGTTGGTTTCCTTTGGACATGCTAGGTATGACTTGTTGGTGAAGCTTCCTAGGAGGCCACTGACGGCAGGGTGAAGCTTCAATTTGGATGTTATTAAACCATAGAGCTGTTAACTCAGACTGTGCAGCTAAAATGACAACAGTTAGGCTTTCTCCATCATTAGTCGTCTTTGTCCTTTCCTTCCTGTGGTCTTTGCATGTTCTTTTCTGTGAGGCGGGCAATATGAGGTAATAATCCTAACGTAGAGACTGCTCTGTCTTTGGGGAGCAGTTCGAGGTATTCAGTCTGTCACCTTTTTGGGTTGTCTGCATCGCATTGTAAATAGCTGAAGGATTGAGTTGGACAGCTCTTGCACACAGTAAGGCTTGACAGCAGTGAATCCTTACTTTCTTGAATCTCTGCTCCCTTGTTTCAGCCCTTCTGTTGTTTTGGAGCTCTCAATTTCAGACATGCTTTCCAGATTCCTATTTAACTAGAAATGTTTATGTGACAGCAGAGCGTGGTGTTTATGCAGAGGTAAGGGGGTAAGGAAAGGTTTCCAAAGGCCGAGTGTATCATATCTAGTTTTGGGGCTGTGCTCTGGTATCAGCCGCAGCCAAGATGGTTTGTTGTCATTGTCACTCACTGTGTTCACCTTTTTACCTTACTGTTGTCTCGACGTTAGTGTCTACAGCCTCGGAGCAGTAAAAACATGTTTCCATCAGGTGGGCTTCCAGAACAGGTAGATAGATACTGCTTCTAGCAGATCTGTTTCAGATGTCCTTGTTACAGATCTTGGACTCAGCCTAGTCAGATGTCACGGTAGGTTCTGTGTCCCGGCCTCGTGTGTGGGTAAGGTGCCAGCTGTCATCTTGGTTCCTAAGGTGACAGAAGAATACAGATATAGCCAATAGGTTTAAATATTGAGACCTGTGTTATGAGTGATATACAAGGTTTCTATGATGACGTACACAATGGCATCTTTTGTGATCCTGAGATAGGCAATGAACGTATTTATCTTGACTACATCTCAAATGTTGGTATTTTTTTATGTTCCCCATCTTTGGCAGGGAAGCATCAAATGCTGATGAACAGAGCCAGCCTGGCACCTAGTGCAAAATACTGCATCGTATCATAATTTGATCTCATTACTACTTTGATGTTGTACCTGCCTGCACTGGGGGAGTCCCATTTAATTAATGTGTGTATTGTGTGTGGATAAAAGCGATCGTTTGTGTGGATGCAGTTCTGTAATCACAATGCCTTGTACTGGTAAGCTCTTTAAATTGAGGACTTCGAGTTTGTCCATATGTCTCTCTTCCTTTGGGCTGAGTTTCCTTGTGCATGTGTGCCCGTGGCAATTAATGACAGAGATGATGCACTGGGAAGCATCACTTCAGCATATACTGAACTTGGGATGTGGAGTAAGAAATTCTATAGTGAGAATATCCTTCTCTCATAAAAGTAAATAAGAAATGGACTGACTTGTCAAACGACAGGTCTCCCCTCATGTTATGGGATTGCTGTAGACCCTAAAACTCATTCTTTTTTCTTCTTTTCCTCAATTAGCATTGATTCTACATACATTCTATTCTAACATTCTTCTATTGCTGTAATTTCTTCAGCCGTTTGTCATAGGGGTAGGAATTTCCACAGTGATATTTCCTTGTTATTGATAAAGAACCAAATGTTTTATGTTTTGACCCCCAAATGCATTTTCCTTGAAAGTAGATGAAAAGTGGTAGTGCGGTGGATGAGGAATACTTTTATGATAAGCTGAGTTCAGGCAACTTCTCCCCCCCTAAGAATGCTTAAAGGCAGGTTCCAGTCTAATTAGAAAGCAGAGTAATGGAGTTAAACTGTGAAAAAGATGTCAGCACTAGTAAGGCCACTGTGATGCATGCTACAGATATTTTCATTTCTGTTCAACATCTGAAGCCTTTGAGAGGTGCAAAGTTTTTCAGCTCCCGTCCACCCTTTGGTTATGAGCTGCTGAAGTTTCATGTCAGAATTTATGGCATCTTGGCTGTGTCTTATTTCAGTTTCCCACCAACTACAGGAAGTGATTTTGTGCGGTGTATCAGCTATTTGTGTACAGCGTATTTATATCACTGAAAGCAAAAGCTGTAACCAGCTTCCAAGAAAGGTAAAATGCTGAACAGTGACGTTTGAGGCTTCTCTTTCCTGGAAGCAGCTCTTCCTGAGGTTGCGAAACCATTGAAGGATGTGATTCTGTTTATTTATTTGTTGTTGTTTTGTTGTGGACTTTTTAAAATTAGTGTTAGAATCCTTAGAGTTGGAAGGGACCTTTAAGGCCATCTAGTCCAACTCCTCTGCAGTGAACGGGGACATCCTCAGCTAGATTGAGTTGCTCAGAGTCCCCTTCAGCCTGGCCTTGAATGTCTCCAGGGATGGGGACTCCACCACAACTCTGGGCAACCTATGCCAGTGCCTCACCACCCTTATTATAAAATACTTTTTCCGTATATTCAGCCTAAATCTCCTCCTCCTGTCGCTTGAAACCATTTCCCCTTGTTCTATCACCACAGACCCTGCTAGAGAGTCTGTCCCCTTCTTTCTTATAGCCCCCCCTTCAGATAGTGAAAGGCTGCTATCAGGTCATCTTGCAGCCTTCTCTTCTCCAGGCTGAACAGCCCCAGCTCTCTCAGCCTGTTCTCGTGGAAGAGGTGTTCCATCCCTTGGATCATTTTTGTGGCCCTCCTTTGGATGCGCTCCAACAGGTCCATACCTCTCCTGTACTGAGGACTCCACATGTGGATGCAGTACTCCAGGTGAGGCCTCACCAGCGCAGAGCAGAGGGGCAGGATTACCTTCCTCGCCCTGCTGGCCACGCTGCTTTTGATGCAGCCCAGGATATGGTTGGCTTTCTGGGCTGTGAGGGTGCATTGCTGGCTCATGTCCAGCTTGCCATCCACCAGTACCCCCAGGCCTTTTTTGGCAGGGCAGTGCTCAATCCTTACATCTCCCAGCTTGTATTGGTAGTGAGTGTCGCCTCGATCCAGGTACAAGACCTTGCACTTGGATTTGTTGAACCTCATGAGGTTCTCTTGGGCAAATATAAATATATCTCTTTGGCTGTCGCTTCTGCAGCTGGCTCTGGGAGAGTGAAAGTAAAAAATCAACATTGCTTGATATTGATGTGTGCTGAGGTGAGTAAGTTTGGAAAGTCTGGGAATGGTGCTCCGGGGAAACTTTTGTATGGCTGCTTCTGACACGGAAAGCTGTGTGAAGGGGGACCTGGCACATGCCAGCTGTGTACTGTGAGCGGCTTTCTGGCTTGGAGTTCCCCTCTTACTTGTGAAAAGTACCTGCCTGAGCTTGTCCGCTAGATTGGCTTTGTGGAAGTTTATTTGAAATAAGCAATGTAGCACAACAGTGTCTCTTGAAAAGAAACTCAGGTCTTTGCACACTTTTTTTTCCGTGGCTGAAAATAGAGATGAAGTATTCTTATTTGGACAACAGTGTTGCTCACGTTAAATGCTGTTTTGCCATTCAGAAGGAAGTAATGGGTGTGCTATGTCGCTTCTATTTCTGTGCAGAAGTGCTATAATACTCCAGGCTGCTCTTTTGCTCTTTCTTCCTATCAGTCAGTGAGACGCGGCTAATTAATGGCATAGTTCAGACAAACTGGTCCTTGTAAAGAGGAGATTCTGTACGAAAAATCCAAGGTGCGAAAGACTGAAGCACAAATTCAAGCATTTTTTGTCTACCAGCTATTCCAACTCATAAGCCGTGGTGAGTTGGCACTGAATAGAGCCTTCCGTGCATCTGTTGTGATCTTCTGATGCTCACATTTGTAGGAAGTTGATGATTTTTTTTTGATGAAGGTAACAACAGACGGTTCGCTGTTAACTTGTTTGGTGACTAGCCTGTCATGGTGTCCTCAGAAGCAAAGTTGTGCCTTTTTCTTCCCTTTATCTTATGCTCTTATCAGCTGAAAGAAGTGACAGTGTCTTGTTTAGACTGTGAAAGCGTGGTGACTTGCAGTTACAGGGCAGAGGAGGAAACTGGGAAAATAATTCCTAAAGTGGCAGTGGCCTTAAAATCTTCCTGTCTGACTTCACAGGTTCTTAATTTTGTACTGTAACATACATTGGCTGTGCTATAAACTATAATTTGTTTTTTGGAGGTCTGACTTGGATGCAAATGCTTTCAGAATGTATCAGCTGGTTGCAGCCCATCTGGTCCAGTGTCTTTGATGGTGTTATGAGTCGATGTCTAAGAACAGAAGTGTAGGAATGTGGTAATTTGCATTACTTCCATGGCACACTTCCACAAATTAAGGTAAATTTTACTGCTCAAGTATTTTCTGAGCCAGAAATTATCTTGATAGATTTCTTTTATGTCAGGTTTTATTTTGTTCCATTAGTTTCTCCAATCCTTAATGGTTTTATAGGGTTCACTGTCTGCAACATCATATTACAGTGTCTGTCCAGGTTTATCTGCATTTATATAAACAAGGCTCAAAACGTATTGTTTTTATCTCCAAATGTGGTAGCAGAGGCAGTAATCAGCAGCAGTCACAAGGCAGTTCACCATACTGGACCTGATATTCACCAGAGATCTCTGAACCTGCTCAGGTGATGGCATTTTGGGCTTGGGCTCAATAGGGAGTGAAGACTGGACTGATGAACTGGAAGATGATTTGGTAAAATGAAAAGTATAGAGAAGAGGTATTGAAAGCTCGTTGTCTGTTTCAAAAGAGCAGGCATAGAGGAATCAGATCTGCAATTGAAATCAGTTACTCAAATGATTAGAGAACTTGAACATGGAGATGGCTTGGGATTCTTGCAGGTTAAAGATTAAAATAGTTTTGTTCATCCCATTTATGCCATAACCAGGTAAGTAAGCCTTCATAAAAGGAGATTAGAAATGAGAACTGGAATGGAATCATAGAATCATAGAATCCTTAGAGTTGGAAAGGACCCTTAGAGGTCATCTTGTCCCACTCCCTTGCAATGAACAGGGACATGCACAGCTAGGTCAGGTTGCTCAGAGCCTTGTCCAGCCTGACCTTGCCTCCGTGTCCAGGGACGGGGCATCCACCACCTCTCTGGACAACCTGCTCCAGTGTCTCACCACTCCTATTGTGAAAGGCTCCTTCCTTATATCCAGTCTAAAACTGCCTTCTTTTAGTTTGAAACCATTTCCCCTCATCCTGTCACAAAAGACCCTGCTAAAGTCTGTCCCCTTCCTTCTTATAGCCCCCCTTTAGGTGCTGAAAGGCTGCTATCAGGAAGGGACTCTGTTAAAGCTTTGTCTTAGGTCAGAATAGTTATGAATAAAGGTAGAAGTGTGTACATGATCTAAGAAATTCAAATTCTGGTAACATTTTCTATTGGGCTATAGGAGTAGTTTGTTCAGATGAGGTTTTGCCTCAGTCTTCATGGCTGGGCAGGCTTCCCATGCCTGCCAGGACCCTGAGCCTCTAGGTGAGGGTTTGGGGAGTGGTTTCTGTCCCACTGTAACAGTGGAACAAGTCCGAGTCCTCCTCATGAAATTGAAGGTGTATAAGTCCATGGGGCCGGATGATATCCATCCTAGGGCTCTGAAAGAAGATGGCTGATGTGGTTGCTGAGCTGCTCTCCTTCTTATTTGAAAAATCATGGCTGTCTGGTGAAATCCCCGATGACTGGAAAAAGGGAAACATTACTCCCATTTTTAAGGAAGGGATAAAGGAAGACCTCGGGAACTACAGGCCGGTGAGCCTCACCTCTGTGCCTGGGAAGATCATGGAGCAGATCCTCCTAGAAGCTATTTTAGGGCATATATGAGATAAAGAGGTGATTCGAGACAGCCAGCATGGCTTCACCAAGGGCAGATCTTGCCTGACCAATCTGGTGGCCTTCTATGATAGAGGGACGGCTTTGGTGGACAGGGGAAGGGTGATGGATGTCATCTGCCTGGACTTCTGCAAGGCCTTTGACATGGCTCCTTACCACATCCTTCTCTCTAAATTGGAGAGGTGTGGATTTGAAGGATGGACTGTTCAATGGACTAGGAATTGGCTGGCTGGACACAGCCAAAGGGTTGTGATCAATGGTTCTGTGTCAGGGCGGAGGCCGGTCACAAGCGGTGTCCCTCAGGGGTCGGTCTTGGGTCTGGTGCTCTTCAACATCTTTATCAGTGACACAGACGATGGCATCGAGTGCACCCTCAGCAGGTTTGCGGATGACATCAAGCTGGGCGGTGCAGTCGGTACACTGGAAGGAAGGGAAGCCATCCAGAGGGATCTGGACAGGCTGGAGAAGTGGGCCCATGAAAACTTAATGAGTTTCAATAAGGCCAAGTGCAGGGTGCTGCACCTGGGTCGGGGCAATCCCAGGTATTTATGAAAACTGGGGGAAGATCTCCTTGAGAGCAGCCCTGCGGAGAAGGACTTGGGGGTCCTGGTGGACGAGAAGCTGGACATGAGCCAGCAGTGTGCGCTTGCAGCCTGGAAGGCCGACTGTGTTCTGGGCTGCATTAAAAGAGGGGTGGCCAGCAGGGAGAGGGAGGTGATTGTCCCCCTCTACTCGGCTCTTGTGAAGCCCCATCTGGAGTACTGTGTCCAGGCTTGGGGCCCCCAGTACAGGAAGGATGTGGAGCTCTTGGTGCAGGTCCAGAGGAGGGCCACTAAGATGATCAGAGGGCTGGAGCACCTCTCCTATGAGGAAAGGTTGAGGGAACTGAGATTGTTTAGCTTGGAAAAGAGAAGGCTCCAGGGAGACCTCATTGCAGCCTTCTAGTACTTGAAGGGAGTGTATAAACAGGAAGGGAAATGGCTGTTTACGGGGGTGGATAGTGATAGGACAAGGGGGAATGGTTTTAAACTGAGACAAGGGAGGTTTAGGTTAGATATTAGGAGGAAGTTTTTCACACAGAGGGTGGTGATGCACTGGAACAGGTTGCCCAAGGAGGTTGTGGATGCCCCATCCCTGGAGGCATTCCAGGCCAGGCTGGATGTGGCTCTGTGGTTGGCAACCCTGCACATAGCAGGGGGGTTGAAACGAGATGATCATTGTGGTCCTTTTCATCCCAGGCCATTCTATGGTTCTATGATTGGTGTTTATCAGTGTGAGAAGCCATCTAACACACGGCCCTAACTAACATACGGGCATCGGATTTTCTGTAATCATTAGGTGTAAGTGTTCCTTATTTTTTTGTTCTACTGCAGGATGGATACTGTGGCATACTTTGAAAGAAATGTTGTAGTGGCAGAGCGCTTAGCTCCTTGCCAGACAAGATGACTAACTTCATCCTTTTGGAGCAGATGTTGCAGTCGTGTTCTGTGGTTTCTCAGAGTATTCAGTCTGCTTAGCTGTGTTGAGGTTCTTAGATAGGTTCCCTTCATTTTGTATTATAATGTTAGTAGAAAAATGCAATGTGAAAACTTTTGGAGCGGAGTCAGCAAAAAGAAGTGACTGAATCTATGGAAAGCATTTTTCTCTATTCAGTCATATGGAGAGACTATCTGTAAAGCTATTTGTATATTTTGGCTGTGTTGGAAGCCTTTGCAGAAACAAAACAAAAATTGGCGAGGATCCTTCCCAGATGTTATCTTGGGGAAATGAATGGGAATTGGCCACTCATGTAATTGCAAATTCAAGCAGCTCGTTATGTATCTGGAGGCCTGATCTGTCCATTTCTGAAATAGAGCAGATTGTTAAAACCAACTACCAACGGGTAGTTTTCCATGCAGACAAACCGGCAGTAGATTACAGCTCTGCCTTCAAGCACTTGATCTCCTGGGAAGAAAATTTGGACCTTCTCACAGAAGGGGGAGAGAGATTTCTTTGAACAGCTGCTGCCTCCCGTGGCTCAGAACAAAGTTCAGGAGCGGTAATTTTTAAGCTTTAAAAGTAAGATATGTGTTTACAGAAGGTCTGATTTGGGAAGGAAGAGGGTTTTTAGTAATAAATCTTTTCACCAGGCGCTTGAGTTGTGTGCAGAGATCCCTGCGTCCATGTCAACTCAAGTCTTAACGCAGTGTGTATGAAAAGACGGACCAAGAATTGTTTTCCAAAAGAGAAAGTATTTAATGAAGTACTGTGATCTGTGTATAGATGATTTATGCAGAGACATGTCTCATTTGAATACTGGTAAAGGAGCACTCTGTGGCACATGAGGAGAACCACTTCAGTACAAACCGATTTAGCGCTCAGTTTTGTGATTTCTTGGAGGTGGAAGTGCTGGTCGGTGTCGCTGTGAGGCTAGCTGGTAACTACATGTGCTGGAAATTGTGAAGTGCTCTGGTTTGGTTTCCAGGTGGGAGACAGATTAGCACATTAGGTATGTAGGATGTAATAGTATGTAGTTCTCATTACACTGAAATTCAAGCTCGTTTCTGTGGAAGCGAGTTGGATCTATAGCTCTGCTGGGTCACAAAAGCCCACGTCCTTCTGTTTGTTTCCTTAAGCTGACTTTGGTAGGAAGGTCACAAAGATGCTTGGGGGGAACTTCTTGGGGCCGCTGAAGTCTCACAGCATGCATTGATAAGTGTCTTTTGTAGGAATGATCTCACTGGCCATCTGTTCTTGCAATCACCTTTTGAAAACCATGTCTCGTAGCTTACTTTGAAGTATTAGATGTTGTAGTATACTTATATTTTTTGACACCTAGAGATAGAATCCAGGCTGCTCCGCAAACATACTCCCTGCTTTATCTCTGGACTCAAACAGTCACAGCTCTCTGGTCCTCAAAAGACCTTATTCAGATGTTAAGCTTGTGTGATTTATAGCTTTACGTGAACTAAAACATCTTGGTGATCTCCTTCTTGGGGTTGCAAGGATCAATTCTGCAACCTTTGAGATACGAGCAGAAACAGACATTAAGTGTAGGTGGGAGGTGCTTCATAACCTAAATTTAATTGCAGAAGAAGATATGTTGTCTCAGTGCTTGTCTGTGGTAACTTGGAAACTTTCATTGCCCCACTATTCTTCTGCAAAGTTTGTCTAAGTAGTACAGACCGTTTGGCTGAACGCTTATGTAGGCATTACTGATCTTTTTTCTCATATGAACCTTTTGCTATATCAACAGTGTATTTTCACTTCAGTTGATATAACCTCATCCTTTTAAGAACATTAACGCGTCTTTTCAGGTGTTTATTTCCTAAGGGTCTAAGTAATGCCATTCTCTTTTTCTTCCTATCATGCCTATTCCCTCTAGCTACAGCTTTTCCAATTAGTTGTAACATGTATTCTGATTAGCTGTAAAGACTCCTTGCTGTCAGATGAGAAAGGTGCACACTGGAACTCAGCATCTGCACAGTGCAGGCATGACGCTGAAGAGCAGCAGTAGTGAGCTGAATACTTGGCAGTGAAGAAAAATCAACTGTAGCAAAATAGTTCATGTAGATCTTGCATTCTTTTTTAAGGTGGCATGTTTAGGTGTGCACTCAGTTTTCACTTGCCTGTTCAAATCAAGGCAGCTTTTTTTTCAAGGAGTGAATGGCTTTACCCAACTGAGAGAAGAAGAAAAAGAAATCCTGTTCCAGGAAGAACCTGGGGGCAGGAATATGAAGGAAGTATGGCAGTTCGTGCAGGTGGTCTTTAGTAGAAGACAGTTAAAGAGAATTGCTTGCCACATCAAGCAATAAGTAGTAGTAGTCAGTGCACTGAAGAGTGGGAACAAAATCTGTATAGGATGAGGTATGTGAAAAATTCAAAGGAGTAAGACAGCATTCTGGGAAAGAAGCAATTTAAAGAGCAAGGAACAGCAAAAAAAAACCCCACCTCACATTACTTCTATATTTGATCCACGTTAATTTTAACAGAAACCAGATCTTTGTGAGGGTCTTTCATTCTCAGTGCCTAGGTGCAGTTGATCGGCCAAGAAAAATGAATTGAGGCAGTAGCGTTTTCTCATGCTGGATAGGAGAAATCCTGGTGACAGGGACTGTGATAAATTTGTACTTTATATACAGGGAAGCATAAATGTTGCAATATGTGCACGTAGGGGAGGTAGGAAGAACAAATTAATTATAGAGACAGAAAAAGGGTAGCTGGGTAAGTAGGACTCTGTACAATTTGAAGGGTGTGCAGCCTTTAAAAATGCCAGATTTCATTTTAATGTTACAAATACTGAGTAACTTTTCTCTTATCTTTAACAGACTCTGAAGGCAGATCCAGAAGAACTGTTTACCAAACTGGAGAAAATTGGTAAGGGCTCTTTTGGTGAAGTTTTTAAAGGAATTGACAATCGGACTCAGAAAGTGGTTGCTATAAAAATCATTGACCTAGAAGAAGCAGAAGATGAAATAGAAGACATCCAACAGGAAATCACGGTGCTGAGTCAGTGTGACAGTCCCTATGTAACTAAATATTATGGATCCTATTTAAAGGTAAGATGCTCACAGTTGACGGTCGTTTGATTTTCACCAGTAATTCTTTCCCAAGTTGTCCAATCATGCTTATCTTCAAGGGCAAAGTTTCACTCAAACCTCAGCTGAAGAAAAATCTATTTTTACTCTTTCAGTTCTAAAGAAAGAATGTGTTGCTGTATTTTTGTGACATGTGGCAGAACTTAATGGGAAAAAATGCGTGTCTTGCTATCTCTGTACAAAAGGAATTAATTTAAATCACATTGATTTGTTAAGCTCTTTCTTACTAACATAAGTAGATTCTCCAAGTGTTAGGAGAATGTAGCATTAACTGTTGGTCACTTTCAGGAAACTTAACCTAAATCTGCATTTTTATTGTCAGAACATTCCAAGTGATGCTTTGCAATTTCTGTCAAGGTCTGATCAGTAACAAAGTGTACGTTGATTTTCTAAAGAGACCGAACCTAGTCTTGATCAGAATTATTTTAAAATAGATTTTAAAAAAAGTTAATCTACGAGCGTTAGCCAACAGTGCATTAGCTGTAAGTGAAGCTAATGGAAGGGTTTTCCATTAGTTGCTTTTTGGATCTGCTTCCCTTCCCTCCCCTGAGATCCTCATGAGAAATTTAGATTTCAGGTTTCAGTTTTAAGTGTGCCAGATATAAATTTGTTTGTTTGTTTATTTAATTGGCTGGATAGAATGGCTGATTACCTCTAGCAGGCATGGAAAGTATTTGGAAGTTTTTTGTACAACTTTATTTCTTTGTCCCTTATTTGGGTAGCTCTTTATTTTCTGGCAATTAGGTGACAAGCTGGGTGAGAGGTTGTACCCTTGAAAGGGTTTGGAGTTATGAGTAGGCAGAAAATACTTCTAAACTAACTTTCAGTCTCTTTGTTTTTGTGGAAACATTCTACTTCATCAGCAAAAATATGAAGGTTCTGGAAGGTGGACCCCTTCTTATCTCTGGATTTTATCTGCATGCAGGAGATGTGTAACTGAAGGGCAGATAGGGAGTCCTTTCCTCTTGTGCTCTGAACCGGTTTGCTTGGACAGCTTATCACTGAAGGCATTGTAAATGGTTTCTAACCCAATACCCTGCCACCAGTACTGTACTTAAGTTACGTATCCTTTAGATCTCAGACACATCACGTTGTGGTTTAACCTCAGTAGGCATCTAGGCACCGTGCATCGCTGACTTCCCACCAGCAGGGCAGGGAAGAGAATCAGAAAGGAAAAGTGTTATTATGTCTTGTGGGCTGAGATAAGAACAGCTTAACAGGTAGAGCGAAAGCCATTCACACAAGCAAAAGAATTCATTTTCTGCTTTCCATTGACGGGCAAATGTCAAGCCATTTCCAAGGGAGCAGGGCTCATCATGCATAATGGTCTCTTGGTAAGACGGTCATCCTGAGCATCCTCCCTTCCTCCTCCTTTACTCTCGCTTTTGTTGTTGATGAGGGCGTTGTGCGGTATGGAATACCCTTTGGCCAGCTGAGATGAGCTGTACCCTCCCAGCTCCTTGTGTACCCCCAGCCTGCCTGGAACGGCAGCACAAGAGGCAGAAAAGACTTTGGCACTGCATAAGCAATGCTGAGCATCAACTGAAACATTGGTGTGTGTTCAACGCTATTTTCATCATACATCCAAAACAACACCATGCAAGCTGCTTTGAAGAAAATTAACTCCATCCCAGTCAAAACAGGGACGCATCAGGAGGCACACAATTCAGTACAGTAAATTGGCTTTTATAGCTTCTTTTGAAATTTCTCAGCCTAGGTTTCGTAGTAAAATATGTCTTGTAGGAAAGGCAGAAGTGGGATTAGTCTCCCTGCTTCAGATCTTTTGTAGGAGAAAAAGCAAAATGTTAGAGGATAAGTGAATAGAATGCAAGAAAAATAGAAGTTTGATGGGAATGCTGCTGGATAGTTTTTACAAAGTATAGTAGCGGTGTGGCTGAGAGTCTGGTGGTCGATTTTTGACCTGAGTAAATGGCAACATGTAGTGAAAATAGTGGGGTGTCTGTTGTTTTTGCAAGGTGAAGGAGGGAGGAGAGTGTAGGGCACGGTAGCGTGATAGGGGTTGGCAGGAAGGAAGTTCTGTGGGTAGTGCTTGTGCTTGTTCTTGTGAGGAGGACCTTCTGAAAATACTCGTGCCTTCTGTGTCCTTTCAGTTGAGTGCAGCAAGCTGATTTTTCCATCTGGATGTGTCAGTTTTCTAAGATACTGCTCTAACACTGGCTGTATTAAGATTCAGCTACTCCTGGAAGAAAGCATATCTTTCTTGTACATATCTTCAATCTTGTATATCTAATAATGCTAATTCATTGTTTCAGTTCTTTGTGAATTTATATCACTTTGCAAGACACTTTGTACTACAGAACTTATGGTCTTCAAAACAAAAAAACTCCTTTATGCTGTTAAAAATTAATATGTGGTAATTAGATGATGTTGATGTGATAGAATCTTTCAAAGGAAATGTTATGCAATTGTATTAGCTTATTGAAGAGATCTATTGTTGGATAGTAATGATGTGTCACATTAATGTAGATAATACTTAAGAAGGAAAGTATTAATGTTTAAATTAATTGATTCATAATCTAGGCCGGGAATCTTGGTTTATTTGTTGCAGATCTTTGTTGCCTTTGCAAGTTAAGAGTGCTGTATTGAGGAAACTGAGTCTGACCATCTTTTAACTCTGTTTCTGATAATGTGACATCCATCACCAAAAGCGTTCGGTATATTGACATTCCGTGTCTTGAGTGATTAGGAGGCATCATTTCTTCCATGACTGCACATTTTAGCACTACTTACAAGAAAGGTACTATTTTTTTCTTCTTTGCAGAATGAGACGCTTTGAAGGGATCAAGTAGGGAAACGGTAAGATCTTATGGTGTGCTGCCATATTGCCCAGCGCTGCGTTAATTATCCTCTAAAGCCCATGCAGTGTGATGAGCGCTGGCCACGTGTCTGCTGGATCAGTCCCACCTGGGACTCTGCAGACTATTTCATGTCCCTTTCTAGAAGAAGCTCACAGAACTGTGGAAGACCTGTTCTCACATCCTTTAAAATGTTTGACAGATTTTCAGAGGCATGCTGTATTTTCACCAAGGGTGGTTAATGAACAACACCATGAAAATGTATTCTATTTTTGAAGATTCTATAGGTAGCCAGAATATTTAGGTATTTGTTGGGTTCGGCTCAATCATCCATCTTTGAGAAATGTTTCCTGTATTGTTCTTCCTTCTCTGTTAGCCCACACCTGCTTCAGTTAAGCTGCGTGACATGGAGCTGTGCTAAGGGAGCTGTTCCTTGAAGCTTTAGAAAGTTTCTGCAGAACAGCTGTACTTGCCTGAGGCCTCTTTCTCTTGGTGTGTAATTGCTGAGTTTGTTGGAACAGAAATATCACAGTAACAAAGGATTCTGATTTAGGTTTTTGCTATGAATATTAGCTAACGTGAGAAACATGTCTTTGTCAGAAACCCCAACATCTTTATCTTACCCAACAACCTTTCAGTACCTAAAGGGAGCCTACAAACAGGAGGGGAGTCAACTCTTTGAAAGGGTAGATAACAGCATGACAAGGGGAAGTGGTTTCAAGTTGAGGGAGGGAGATTTAGGTTGGATGTCAGGGGGAAGTTCTTTACTATCAGAGTGGTAAGGTGCTGGCACAGGCTGCCCAGAGAGGTTGTGGATGCCCCGTCCCTGGAGGTGTTCAAGGCCAGGTTGGATGGGGCCCTGGGCAGCCTGGTCTAGTATTAAATGGGGAGGTTGGTGGCCCTGCCTGGCAGGGGGGTTGGAGATTCATGATCCTCGAGGTCCCTTCCAACCCGGGCCATTCTGTGATTCTGTGATTTATCTAAAAGAGAAATGCACGGACTCCTTGCTAAGGCCTCATTTTAAATACAGTATATTCATGTTCATATTGTGTTAGGACAAAAGATTTTTGTCTGCCACAGGAGGTAGTAAATAATTAGGTGGTTGCTCTTTGCGCTGATTGCAACAGCATGGTTTATATGGGTGTGTATATCTAGAGGAACTGACTTCCTTTCCACCTTTGCGACAGCGTGTTAAAAACCTGTATCGATAATAGACTTAATAGGCGGTGGCTCCGTTCTCCCTTTTGTGGGAACCATATCTACTCCTTAATGTCTTCCAAATGAGAGGTTCGTCTCTTCTTGAAGCCTTCCAGTATTTAAAAGAGGATTACAAAAGAGAGGGAAATAAACTTTTTACATGGGTAGATAGTGATAGGACAAGGGGGAATGGCTTTAAGCTCAAGGAGGGAAGGTTTAGTTTGGATGTCAGGGGGAAGTTCTTTCTCTTTTACAGAGAGAGTGGTGAGATGCTGGAACAGGGTGCACAGAGAGGTTGTGGATGCTCCATCCCTGGAGGTGTTCAAGGCCAGATTGGATGGGGCCCTGGGCAGCCTGGTCTAGTGCCAGATCTGGAGATTGGTGGCCGTGCCTGTGGCAGTGGAGTTGGAACTTGATAATCCTTGGGGTCCCTTCCAAGCCAAGCCATTCTATGATTCTGTGATCTGATTTAAATGTCCCATGGACAGAAGTGCAGCTCTTTTCAGATCCTGATACAATCGATTTATGAAACCTCTGAGACTGTTGCCTTCTTTAGATTTTAGGTAACAGCACCCACTGCCTTCTTTGTAATGGAATAAGGCTTCTCTGAGTTTCTTTGTCAGATTTTTTAAATAATATTCTCCAACGTTGTTTGCTGATTCTCCCGAGTTTTGCTGTACTATACCTTTTTTGAAGAGTACTGCTGGTAATTCAAAACCTTTCTCTGTCTGGGAGCCTGGCAGCTCTGCCTTCTGCATCTTACTCTGTTTTACCAGTTTTTCAATAGCTTAGATTTGGTTCTAAAGTTATTTCCCATGTCCAATTTTAGACTACGTTGTTTGGAATCTGTTTTAATTCCAAGGTAGAGATGCGTCACTAATAAGGTTTCTTCAGTTCTGTTAGTAACGTAAATCACTGCTTTATTATAAGTTCATAATAATTTCATATTTCTTTTGTCTTGGATTATTGTTTAGAAATATATGAGAATTACTTTGTCTTATTTCTTCTTTAGTTCCATAATATATATTAATAATAAAAAAAGCAAACAACAGCGTCTCCAAGCTCATGGGTTTTTACCCCTCAGATATTTATTTCTAGCATAACTGTTTGAACTTCTTGACCCAATGAAAACCAGAGTTCTGGTTAATTTCCCCCCTTTCTGTAAAATAAAGAATGCTTAAAAATATATATAAAAATCTATAGAAAGAGCTGACATTAAGGATAGCTGCTGATAGTTTTTGTTTTGGCATTTATAGCTGTATCAATAGTTATTTCTTTGTCTAGGATATACTATACGTGTGGCTCTAAGTCAATCTGTTCATTTATATACTGCAAGAAAACAGAAGAGAACTTACGGTTAAACATTATGAATGACACAGTATAGTTTCATGAAACAAAACAAGCTGCTTCCTGTGAAATTTGATGAACAGGGCTCTGCAGAGCAACTCCCTCATGCAAATGAAGTCTAGAAATAAATCTATTTTTGAAAAACAGTGATTCTGAAAGTAATAAGTAGTTGATTTTAGACTGTCAGGTGAATGTGAGCTCTGTAAGTAATGCTGTGGCTGAACCAAAGTAAATCATGTACTGGCTGGGGCCTTGGTGTAGATGGCATCAGCGAGGCCATTCCTGAAACAGCATTGGCCAGTTTGATGTGGCTGGAAAACTGGAATGCATTCAGCGAAGAGCTTCACGAACAGGTTGAGCTTGGAATGCTGCTATCCCGGGAGAAGATGTGGTCTTAATTTTGTTTATCTAAGGGAAGGTTAGGAAGTGACTTGGTCTGTATAAATGGAAGCTTTTCATTGTTTAAGTACCAATCATTCAGTGCTTTCTGATCTCTTATGCCAAAATAGAACCGCAGAATCATTAAGGTTGGAAAAGACCACTAAGATCATCTAGTCCAACCATCGCCACCATACCCGCTAACCATGTCCCTCATTGCCACATCTACAGCTTTCTTGAACACCTCCAGGAACAGTGACTCCATCACCTCCCTGAGCAGCCTCTTCCAATGCATCACCACTCTTTCTGAGAAGAATTTTTTCCTAATATCCAACCTGAATAGGACAAGATGTCATGGGTGATTGGCCAAGCAAAGCTAATTCTATCTAGTAATGATACATATTTTTTAAAGAGAAGATAGCTTAAATATGTATGAGGTGGATTTTATGTCACTCGTAGTTATTTTTACATCCATACTTGCTGAACTTAGAAACCTAAGCTTTCATGCTTTAGGCAACTCAAGGGCATTATAGTGGGTATGTTGGATATGCTTGCCACAGCAATCTAGAGTGTGTAATTTTGAATGTGTTTACATGTGACCTTAGTATGTTTTAGGTCAACATCTTTGGCTTTATAGCTTTAACTGTTTTTCTTCAACATTTATAAGCATCTTTGAACTCATGTGACCTTAAATATGTGCTGTGGGTCAGAAATTGATATAGTCAAAACGTAAGGAACTTGATGCACTGTGATCTTGCAGAGAGCAGGCAGCCTGTGACAGGTGACGTCCTGCTTGTCAGGGTGGGAGAACAGTGCGGGGGTTTCCTCCTTAGATGTAGGACTGTGGAATCCACAGCGCTGGGGTGTGTCAGTAGTTTCTTGATGTTCTGCTGTTTGTGCTGTGAGCCTTTTGCAAACCACACTCTCTGAATACTGGCTGGGGATTAGGCTCACAAATAAATAATTTTTAAAAGAGAGCTGTAACTGCATCTCTCATTTCTTGTGTTACGGTTACAGCAGCACTGTCATTACTGCATTTTGTGAGGGGTGAAGGAGGCTGTGCCTTCTCTGTTCCTTTGACCAAAGCTAGATGGAATTGTCTTATCCTGTAGGAATGCCTACAGCTGTGTCTGCATTCTTTCTCCTCACCTGCTGGAGCAGTGTTAGGAACAGAATAAGACACGACTTCAGTAAGACAGTTCCTATACAGGTATGCCTACTTTTCTTCTGAAGCCCCCCATAAGCCTTCGCTGCCCTCCAGGCAGCAGCAGCCTAGCAGAGGTGTCTGCCTTCATTTGTCTGCTTTAAGTGAGAAGCTGGCATCTGACTGGGCAACCTGAAAGAGGCAGCAAGAATTTCTGAGGTGGTTTGCTGGGCTTCAAGGCCTAGTTGGATTGCCAATTTAAAGAAAAGCTGAAAGCTTCCATTAATGCAGCCCATAAAGGTAATAAATAAGAGCAAAGCAAAAGTGTACAGAAGAACTTGTGAACTCTGTCTCTTATCTCAGGTGGTTTTGCTGTGATGCCCTGTTTTCATTCTTAAAATAGTTTGGTCCCTTCTTATTTCAGAGATGATTACATTGCAACTCTAAACCTTTGTTGTCCTTAGCCTTTACTGCTTGTGTGTTTGCCTGTAGCCCTTTGCTGTACTCCTTAATGAGAAAGGAGTTCATTTGCACTGCCTTTATTCATAGATATTGTTTTTAATTCTAACTCCAGAACTTTTTGTTCCACTGTTTCCCTTTAGCAGTCCAAGAGATTCTTACCAGTTTCTGAAATCTGCATTGGATTTATCAGTGTAATCAGTTCTGAATTGTTTCTCTTTCATGGGTAAATAATCCTTACTGAACTAACATATCAAGATTGGAAGCATCACTGATCTATCTTGGGAAAACTGAAGGTTTATAATTAACTATATTTAGAATTATCTAACATTTAGATGCTGAACCATGTCATGCAATTCTGATCTTGTTCTAAATCAATTTTAAAAAGCTCAGTGAAAATTACTGTTTCTTGGAAGTAACGTATCTATGTTGTTCTTGTTGTGAAGCCTTTGAAAGCTGCCTCTGTGCTGCTCTGACTCCTGGCTTCTATGTGCTGTGAAATATTCCTGTGTGTAGTTTCACACCTTGCTGCCTGTTTTCAGTTAGATCTCAAACAGGCAGCAACAGCATCTTGTCCCCATTCTGCTTTCAAGAATTCTGCCACTGTACTTGGGTCTGTTGGCTGCAGAATAACTTGCTTCACATGGGAAACTACTTTCCCAGTGAATTCCTCCCACTCCTTCCAAAGACAAGCCATCTTTCCAAAAAAGCAGACCCACAGATTAACCAGTTAAGCAGAAATTGGTGGGGGAGAGAGGGATCGTGCTTTCTGGTAACAACTCGTTACAGGCAGTCTAGTATTTAGTTTGTATGGATGACGTCGTATTGTTTTTTCACAGTATATAATATTGTTTGTCATATATCCTTTAATACTGTCTGTTACTGTAGGCCTGTGAGGTATCTGAAAAGAGAGGATGAGTCTGGCATCACAGTGGAAGCCTTTTTCAGCTGCTGCTGAAGGGGGAAATCCAACTCTGCCTGGTGACTTGCCTGCTTGCCCTAGCACCATGGCCCTACAAATGTCCAGTGTGCTCTTACATAGCTATTATGTTTGTGACGTATCTTTAATGTTAACAGTAGGTAGGTTTCATTGCTCAGTTAGTTTTCTTTTACTTCAATATATTTGGGCACTTACGCAGTTGAATTCTGGGTCTTCATTTGAAAAGTTGGTTAGAGACAAAATATATACTGAACTTCTAAATATATACTAAAGTTCTAAATGTCTATCTAAATGTTTATTAAACTTCTAAAGGAAAGTTCCACAGCGAATAGGTTTGTGTGGTGAATTAGTTGTGATTAAAAGAACAGTGATGGAGCCCACGTTTTCAACTAAATTCTTAAGGTTTGTTTCTCTGTCTTTTTTCCCCATCTTTTTCACTATACTACAAAATGTTTAAGTGACTGCGTAACAGTTGGGATACAAAATGAGTGTTTGGAGATACTGAGGCTTTCTCCTCTTTTTTAAAATAGCTCTTTAAGACAGTGTGTGGGAACTGTTGAGTCACGGCCTGAACCACTGATTGATCACTTGAGGCAAGCACTGAGTCAGCCGCGGGAGCACAGGTGAAGGTAATTCAGCTGTGTGACCAGAAGGGGTGGAGCCAGGCTCCACCTCTCCTAGACCCCATTTAAGGGCTGACTGCCACTGGGGAAGGATCTCTTTCTGGAGATCGCTCCCTTTGGAGTTTTCTACTGTGAGCCTAGGACATGGGTGAGCGTTTCATTTATTTTTGGTTGTCTCTTTCCACCACGATAATCTTTCTAACTATGAAGTCTGTAAAATACCATCCTAACCACGCCCCTCTGCTAACTGTGCATTTGGTAATTGTACAGACAGCAATTTGTGGGAGGGCGATGAAAGCATAGAGGACCAAGGCCAAATGGAGATGAGGGATGGAAACAGAAGGTGTTTGTAGCAGTAATAAGAGATCAAGAGCGGAGTTTGGAAGAAGGATAGGCCTATGAAGATTATGTGAAAAAACACTAGGAAATAAGAATGTTGTGAATGACTGAGTGAAAGGGAAGAGATAAGTGGAGACTTACAGGCTGCAGAGCAGTTATGTGAAAGTTGGGAGTTGTGTATACAAATGGTAAAAAGGGTTAAATGGCTGGGTGGATTGATATCTGTGCAAAGAAGAAGTAAACCTGAGTTATGCCTTTCATTCTGAATGTAATTTGACATAGTGGTAAAGACAAACAAATGTAACCATTAGAGCAGTTGTATTTTGGACAATGGAGGTGAGGGGGTTCTTGTGCCTCACTTATTACAAGTGTGACTCTTGTCTAGAACAGGGAGTAATTCATAAAAGGTGATTAACATGAACTGTTCCAGTGAAATAGGTTTAAGATATTTAGGAGCAAGTATGGTGATGTCTTGGTGGAAAAAATGTACTAATTTCTGTGTTAATTGGATGCCAAATTCACTTGATAGTTCTGCTGTTGTTGTAATATAATTCATCTGGAAAATGAATTCTGTGAACTACTGCTGATTTACTTTAGCTTTCAATTTATTTTGTGACTTCTTAGAGTTTATGAATAACCATTTGGTGCACTTTACAGTAAAATTCAACTGCATAAAGAGCTTTGATTATGGGTTACCTTTTTGTTTCTTTCGTTCTTGGTACATAGAAGAAATCTTGGGATTGCAGTGTAACTATGTTGCTCACTTGTTATTCTTTGACTGTCTCTTTAGATGGAGTTTCTGGGAAAAGATCTGCTGCAGGTGGGAATTAATTCTTTCCCATGAAGCATGGACTGGATAGACATGGTTATAAAGTAGTTCTTTACCTGATGGACAGGGAGGAGGGGAATCACTAACTGCCACCTCCATTAGGTGATAAAAAAGCTTCCATCCTGTTATTTGAAGAGAAACTGGCCTTAAATCAATGGGAAATGGAGGAGTATGGACTCGTGTTCACTTGGCATTCATTTATTTGGGATGCTTACTCCTTTAGAATGTGAAATGTGTGTAGTTCTTTAATTGCTGTATAAGTGGTTGATTAATAGCTAGGAACTTGTTTTGCAGCCAATACAAGAAATGTGTGTCTGCTTTTGCTGTAACATATTCTGATGGAAGAGTTTATAAACCAAGGTTGCCCATTAGCTTGGAGCTTTGGGAAGTCATGTGCTTAATGTGACATGTCTAGGCTTGTGACAGCTGAGCTGAAAGGGTTTTTTTCTGTGATGAAGGCATTTTTCTCCAGGAAACTTGCCAAAGGGCCTGAGAATGTGGACACTGTTAGAGATGACTCAGGTTAAGGAAAGCACAGGGGTTGTGGCTCCAGTGTGTTGGGATGCAAACACAAGCCTGATTAATGTTCTGCAGAAAGATTCTTTGATTGGTGCTGTGACAGAACTTGCATTACTGCATTAGAGTTTGTTTTTTCTCTTCCCCCCTCCCAGCAAGTGGCTCTGCAAGCTCTGTTACAAGTAGTCTGTGGCAAAAAGAATGCATTTAAGGATTAACTGTATACTGCTGAAGTATTACAGCAAGAGGTAATGGTTGGAAGGTGACTGCTGCATTAGGTTGTAGAATGCATTGAGTAGTGCACATATTCAGGAATGAAAACACGTTTTTCCTTGTGATCTGAAAAAGGCAGGAATTTCAGTGTGTTGGAAAATGATTCCAAAGACAAACATTTTTTTTATACATCTGTACATGCATAATGTACACTGAGGATGTTCTGCCTAGTCTGAAAAATCCCGTTGCCTGTGTTTTTCATGGAGTACATGATGTCCAAACTGGAATGAGCAGCTTGTCTCTCCTTAGCCTCTGTTCTGCATTGGCTACCTGGCAGATGCTTTTTTTTCCCAATTTTTTTTCCTTTGTGGTTGAACGTTAGATGGCTGACAAACCTTGATTAAAGGACATAAATGCGCCACATGCAAAACCACAATGATTTCTTTGATTGCAGGGACCTTTTGGCCAGCTTGCATAAGGACTTGTGTTTAGAAGAGAACCTTTGGGCTCATCTGTATCTCCCTCCCCTCAAAGGGATGGCAGCCCGAGGACAGCTAGCATTCATCCTGACGCCAAGAGACTTCAAAGGAGGTAAGCGCCTCAGAAATGCTCCCCAGACAAAATGCACTCATCAGTCCTGCACCCCAGTGTGGTAATATTCTTCAGTGCAGCATTACCATCTCCTAAAAGTTTTTGTTCTTACTCCTTCATGAAAATCTTTTGAGAGCTCTGTAAGGCCTTATCAGCTGGTTGCAGTCCTCATGGAGACTTGCATCTCTGTCAGTACCCCCTTGTACTTTTGCTTAAGCATGTGTCCTTAGTGTGAAGCAAAAGGTGCTAGCTACACTTCCTGGCTCTGTGCTCAGACATATGCTCCCCTCCATCCCTTGGTTTGTCTTTCGTATTTTGGATGAGACTTCAAACTTTTCTCAATTCATGTTTCTTTAAGGTCAATGGGGAAAAGACCGTACTTGCTCTTCACAGTTTTAAAGTTCCCTTTTTTCTTTCTCTTTTTCAATTATTTTTGAAGTGGCTCTCCTTTCATATCCAGCTAATTTCTGCACAATTCTTTGTATGTTTGGGTTTTTAGAGAGTATTGTCCCAGGAAATGTATTTAATTCTCCTGGAGGGAAATATGCCTTCAGGAATCTTTTTTTTTTCCTGTCAGAGGTGCCACGTAGATGCAGCACAGCTGTTTGTATCTCCTACATGCCTATAGAATAATTACTTAGTAGAAAGATAAATTAAGAACAAACAGTTGTTTGCTGTGGAAACAGAAATGAAAAAACAATAATCCCACGTTTACTTATTTATAAAACAAAAACAGAGCTCTCAGGGGTGATTTCTGACTCTTCCTAACCTCCTTTCAGGTCTTTCATAGGAAAGCTGAGCTCCGGATCTTCTTTTTCTTGTTCTTATTCCAGTAAACATTATGTAAAACCCACAAAGAACATATCTGAAAACATAGAGAAGAATTTTCTTGCTTTTTTTTCATTTATGAGAATATTTGAAAGTAGACCAGTAGTAAATATTAATTGTTTGCTGAGCAGATTTTTTTCTGGGGGTGTGGATTTGGAGAGGACTCAGTTGACAGTGAGTGCTCTCAGACCACATAAGCTGTATCTGTTCCCAAGTCCTGTATGACTGCAGGTACCCTGAGTAACAACTTGTGCTTTATTTTTCCTTTATGATTTCAGTGTGGGTTTTTTTTGCTATTAGTTTGACTTTACAAAACCTAGGCTAGAGCTTTTCTGACTTTTTGACCACCATCTAGCTGGCCTTCTTATTGGGCTCTACTGTATGGAAGTAAAGCTCCTGTAGATTGTAGCTTAAATATGCTAAGGGCATCATCAAATAATATACCACCTAATTCTCTTACAGAGTTATTTATGTTCAGATTTACCTATGCGTATTATGATCAACTTGTAAAAAATTTTAAGCCTGGAGGAACTTCAAGTTCTGGTAATGCTGATAGGTGAAATCAGCTTGATTTTTGTTTGTCTGTTCAACAAACTTCTTGCTGTTTTTTTGTTGCTGTTGTTGTTCTGTTTTGTTGGTGTTCTTTTTTTCTTCTCCAAATGCTGAGATTCTTGTTACAGTAATCAACTGTCATGGTTTTCTATGTACATATCTAATGTACAATGCTATTCAACTGTAGCAGTTTTGATTTATTTCATAATATGTAGTCTTTCCTCAATGTATTACTTCTATATCCCTTTATCTGGTATCGAAAGAGGCAAAATCAAATAGTTCTCAAATTAAAAAAAAAATAAAAAATTAAATGAATGAAACTGGAAATCTTTTTTTGGGGGGATTATTCTACTACTTTTTATCTCTGCAAGATATTACCACGTAAGCCCCAATAAGAACAGCACACTGAAGCTAGTGTAAAGCTTAGCAAGTTCATTCTGTTCCTGTGGGACAAACTAAAGAGGATCACAAATGCGTTTTACTTTTATTGATGAGTTGCTGTCTCCTGGGAGTAAATCATAAGGAGACAGTTGTTATTTCTTCTCTTTGAGTATCCTTCTAGTGTCAGTGACAGAACTTGTTTTGTTTTTACTTTTTTTAAAGTTGAGAACTGGTAGACTGCTTTTTAGTCTGTTGGAGGATGTATGTTATAACAAAGGGCCCTAGCAATAAATGGGGAGTATTATATATTTTTTGGAGTCTCTGGAATTCATGGAATACTCAAATTCATTTCAAAGGTAAATCTTGTTACTGCTTTTTCAGTGCTTCCTGGAGGGAAGTGATATTCAAAGCAATATTATCTCTATTTGGAGCCTTTAAAATTGATAGTAAAACTCTATCATCCGTTTAAGAGAAAAAATAAATTCTAACTGCATTCTTCAATTGTATACCAGTTTATGTACTCCTGCATGACAATATTTTCACATCTATTTTCTTGATGAATAGTTATCTTCATCTGTATTTCATAAGAATCCTCTTTTGCTGTTTCTATAGCTCAAAACAGAAGCAGGATATTAATCTCTGAGCTTAAAGGTGGCTAAGTCACTGAAGCTGTTGGCATTTCAGTTACTCTTCACCTTAGTGAGGGGAGAAGGAGAGGGAGAGGACAATTTATCCAGTAGTTATTTTTGATGTCTAAGGCAGTCCATGTGTCATCAGCCTTGTTCTCTCATGAAATGGTTTCTTCTGTTCTTCTAAGTCGACTTGTAATGCTTTGCATGCCATCTGGCATTCAGGATCTGTAGGTATTGGTATCTTTAGGTAATACGACAGGTAGTGGTTGTTGGTTGTTTTAATTTTTTATTTTTTAGTGAAATCTGACGACAGAAACAAGGAACATTCCCTTTGATAAAACAGTACCCCAACCTTTAGCTGCTTGTGTTGTGTTAGGTGGAGTTAGATGGAAGAACATTAGCAGTGGAGCAGATTGCCCAGGGAAAATTTAGCGAAGGATTAAGTGAATGATGGAACGGAGTATGCTTGATAGGGAGCATTGGGATGAGGTGGAGTTCTTTATTCCATCGTGAGGCTGGAGAATTTTCTGTTCGCCAGATACGCAAGAAAACCGATTGTACGTACTGTCATGTTTAAGAACTATGGCTACGTTGTCCTAGGAACGTGGTGTGAATAGGCACTGAAAGAAGTTTGTCTGGTTTTGTCTTCTGTAAAGACGTTTGAAAAGCCTGTAAAAAAGAAAGTGTATAGATCGCAACTTAACGGCAGTTGTACAGTCACAGAATCATAGAATGGCCTGGGTTGAAAAGGACCACGCTGATCATCTGCTTTCCACCCCCCTGCTCTTTGTGCAGGGTCGCCAACCACTAGACCAGGCTGCCCAGAGCCACATCCAGCCTGGCCTTGAATGCCTGCAAGGATGGGGCATCCACAAGCTGGATCTGAAGCGGTAGAATTGAATTGTCCAGTCAGAATGGGAAGAACTTGGTTATTATCCGTTGCGCTGGGGAGCCCAGCTCTGGGCCCAGCGCTCCAGCAGCGGCCTCCTCCGAGCTGAGCAGAGGGGCGGGATAACCGCCCTTCAGCTGCCGGTAGCACCCGGCCTCGTGCAGCCCAGGACACCGTTCACCAAGGCAGCCTGGGCTCCTTGCTGGATCAGCCTGGTGTCCAGCAGGACTCCCAGGTGCGCTCCCACTGGCTAACCCCAGCTATAGTGTGGCCTGAGGATGTTCCTCCCCAGGTGCAGAAATGTGCCCTTCCCCTCTCTGAAGCCCGTGGGGTTCCTGTCTGGGGTGCAACGGTGCCAGCAGTGGCATGGCGGTAGGAACAAGGGGAGAGAGCATCAAGGATGGGGAAGCAGCAACCGCTGTGCTGTTAACAATGCCAACACATAATTTTTTTTTGTTTTGTTTTCAGTCTTTCTATTTTATTTCCACGGTGGAATTGGACACTGATGACAAGGGTCCGTTGGGGCCAGTGTGTGTCCCAGGTGCTGCCTGGCCCCAGCCGCGTCGGTTCCACCACTCTTCTATTCTGGCCGGCGGGGTGGCCTCTTGTTTGGCGATGCTGAGGCCTGTGAGTCGCTGGCCTTCCTCTTTGGGGCTCGCCGGGTCCCCTCAGGTGGGCTGGTGCCAGAGGGCCCTGCCACAGGCTGTTGTGGCTCCTCGTGAGGCGCTGCCTGCTCTGCGGTGACAGTTGCAGGGTTGGAATGTGGGCGGCTGGGATGCCCATCAGACTCTTCTCTTGTCCTGCCCAGCGTTTCGTCCCTGTTAGAGCTGGCAGGGCTGCTGGAGGGTGCTGGGCCAGAGACAGGTGCCTCCTCTGGTGTGGCAGCTGTGGGCTGTGATGCAGTGGCCTCCTGTGCCCCAGCAGCAGGGGGGGCGTGGAGGCCCAGCAGGCGGTGAGCCGCCCTGCTGCACGTCAGCACGGCGAAGGCAATGAACTGCCGTACAAAGGTCGCCGTGTGGCCGTGCAGGTCGGGATCCAGCATTTCTATCAAGATCCCCTCCGCCAAGCCTACGAGGAGCACGGCCCAGATGACAGCGTATACCACTGCGTTTACTTGCGGCTCCTCGGCGCCCAGGATGCGGCGCAGCTTCTGGCGCAGCCAGGAGCGCAGGGGCCGCAGCAGGGCCGGGTGCTCCCTGAAGAGGGAAGCCCAGGTGGCAGGGGAGAGGCCGCCCAGCGCATGCGTGGGCACTGCAGGCCATGGCCGGGCTGGCTGGCGGACTGCAGGGCTCCGTGTGGCAGTGGTTGCCTCTGCAGCTGGTCTGACCACCAGCTCCTTGTAGTTGTTGTCCTCTTGCACCGTGTGAATGATGGACTTCACCTCCTGTTTGCAGAGCGGACACTGGGGCCTGATGCTTGTCCACCGCTGGATGCAGGGAAAGCAGAACTGGTGGCAGCACGGCATGGCGTATGCTGCGCTGTCCCAGTTGTCCAGGCACACGGGGCAGCGGGTGTCTAATGCTGCCTCCATGCTTCCACCAGTTGCGGTGGGCTAGGGGGAGCGGGAGATGGCAACGCGCTCCCCAGCACTGACGCTACAGCAGCAGGTGTCACGCTGGAAAAGGACAAGAGGCATTAGTCACACACCGGCCTGGGAATGGTCCCTCAAGATGTCCGTACCCCCCACCGCCAGTCCCCGTGCTGCCTACCTATGCTGCTGCACGCGCCTCTCTAGGATGTCCCGTCTGCCTGCTCCAAGCAGGGTCGGGGTAAAGAACAAATGGCTCTGAGACGGCCGCTGGGAGCTGCGCTAACAGCACCCAGAGCAAGCACGTTCCAGCACCGAAGCTCGCCCTATCCACACTCCAGTCCTCGCACACACGCTCGGTCGGAGGCCAGGCACGAACTGCTGGGCTGAGCTGCTGCACCCACACTGAAGCCAGCGTGGGCTATGGCTTCACAATCCGTTGCCTGGAGACGTCTCAAATCATGGCTTGGCCAAGCTGCTGGGCGTCACCTTCGTTTGACCTTCTCTTGGGGACATCACTGCCCATCCCACAGCGATGCCACAGGCCGCTGCTGGGTCATCACAATGAGCCGTCCTCACCTGCTTAGCCTTGTGCTCCAGCCCCGGCCCAAGTTTCTGGGCTTTTCCCAGTGCCACTGCTCACTGCCTTGCCCACTTCTCGTGTGCTTGGCATTGGTGTTTCATACGAATCACCGGGGCCTTAGCCACATTATCCCACGAGCCCCATCAGTCAGGTCTCTCTGGCCATGGCATGCAGCCCCAGGCATGTACAGCAAGAAGATTTATGCAATAAAAGTTCACGTTTCTCTCTGATAGTTGGACTTGATGATCTTAGAGGTCCTTTCCAACGTTAATGATGCTGCGATTTAACACGTAACAGAACTGAGTGCCCACGGTGTTCATAGTACAGTGCAAATAACTTTCTTTTGTGATCAGTATGTTCTGTCTTTTGTCACATCTGTTTCATTTGTCAAAAGAGTTATTAATCCCATTGAGCAATCTGACTGTTGTGTGGATATGCTCTTTTAAGTTCAAGGGTGCGTTCTTTATCTTCCTTGTCCACAGACTGTGTTCTGAAAAGAATGGCGTGAAAGTGAATGACACAATCTTGTATTGTTAACATATGCTTTATCAAGTTCTGATTCGATTTAAACGGAACCGATAGTATATGTGGATAATATTTTATTATCAGTTATTCTAGATATCACATGAATTGAGGCCGTGAAGTAGAGCTGCATGTATTTGTTGCCAGAACCATGTATTTGCTGAATAGTGTTAATGTCTGGACATGATTTAGCGGAGGGTTTTTAGGGTAGTATGGTTAGGTCTTGTTTGGACTCGCTGATCCTTAAGATCTTTTCCAACGTGAGCAATTCTGTGATTCTATGATTCTATCCATCTTGTACTGCTAAAGAGCTCACTGTTTACAAATGGTACCTGTTCTACTGCTGTTCTGAGGATCTAGGAATGGAAGTCAGCTAACAACTGGAAAGACTGTGAATATTGAGGTGTTTTAAGGATCGAATTCTATTACTTTAATGTAGTAGGTGCCTTCTCTCTGACAGCCTAAAACCATTTTCTTTTATGTATGTGTCATCTTCTTTCCTGAGAGTTGAAGCTCTAGGGTACAGTGTTTTGGAGGTCTTGATGCTCATACAATACACATTTTCAGATTTGAGAGGGTTGTCAACATTTGTGGTTTGTGAAATGGTTTGAGCTTGTCTGAGAGAATCAAGTGCCACAAATAGGTAAATACTATTTACTATTTACTATTTCCTGTTACTGACTCAATACAACATTTATGGCATCCTACTTTTTTTTTTTTTTTTTTAATTTCCTGATTGATCTGTACATTATTGTTGCATATGAGCTCACAGATGAGTTAACAGTTGATGAGGATTCTAATGCCAGGCAGGGCATGACTGCTCTTCATCTGGTGTAACAAAACAGGGGCTGCTACTGTGACTTGATATTCAAAGGATATGGTGAACGAATAAAACGATGCCTGAAGTTGAACCCGATGATTGTGAGGAAATAGAATGTATTCGTTTGGCTAATCATCTCTTCCTCTTTTTATGAAGGGTATTGGTTTGTCACATATTTTCGGATTCATTTCAGATAGGTGAAATTGTGCTTCTGTCATTTGGTGGGTTGATTGTACAGCTTGTTTTGGGGCAGTGCCGTTGCTGAGGGATGGTGAGAGAAAGCACCTCTGGCACTATGTGTTCGTGCCACCTGGTGGCTTTGCTGGGCAGCATGGGCTTCAGATACATAGTTAAAAACACAGGTGTAGACTGTCTTCTTTCCTTCCAAAATGGGGAGTCAGAGGGCAAGGTAGCTTACAGTTCGTTCAGAACATGAGATTCATGATCACTGAATCCTGCTTGTTAAATCAGGCATCTCAGAAACAGCAAGTGTTTGAGAAAACTCTTCTTGGTACAGATCACAGAATCACAGAATCGTAGGGGTTGGAAGGGACCTCCAGAGATCATCGAGTCCAACCCCCCTGCCAAAGCAGGTTCCCTACACGATGTCAGACTTACCTTGGTGGTTTTAAATGACAAGTTAACAAAAGGCAGATCTCCACAAGGAATGTAACAACCTGCAGGAGGAATGCAGTTTAGAGAGCTTATCCTATTGTGTAAGTTGTGTGTCTTAAGGTACTTCTAATCTGGTTTCTTTTGCTGGAGAATCGGTATGAAAATAAATACTGAATTTGTACCTGTGTTGAAATATGTCTGTCTTTCTGACCTGCGTCACTTTAGCACATAGAAGTTAAACTGAACTTTTTATTGAACAAAACATCTGTTGGACAGTGCATACCAGTTTTGTAGCTAGTTTGTTTTTCCCAGGTTAGTGGAGGTCCTTCTGTTCAGGCTGTTTTGTCTCTGCATTCCAGTACTGTAGTTTTTTCTACTAATCCAGTGATAGTTAAACTTTTAGTATATGTAGAATGACTTAAGCTAGTTCTTATTTTTGTTAGCGATTTCTAGCTTGTGATTCTTTTGTTCTGTGATCAATGACATAAGTTAGAACGTTTGTAAATACAGATTCTGAGTGGAATGTGCAGATGGTTTGTCTCCAGAACAAAACAAGCCTTCAGTAAAAGGATTTTGTAGGCATTTATATATAACTATTATCCTGTTGCTAATTACATACTGTGAATTTAAAGTGGAAAATATTCTTTCTTGTCTCACTTAGAATACAAAGAGGTGCTCGCTGTTGTGCTGTTTTCCAACTGCATTGACTTTTTTTTTTTTCCCAGGGGTCAGTATTGGGGTGGATCTTGTTTAATATCTTTATTGATGATCTGGACGGGGGGATTGAGTGCACCCTCAGTGAGTTTGCACCTGACACCACACTGGGAGGAAGTGTTGATCTGCCTGAGAATAGGAAGGCCTTACAGAGTGATCTGGATGGGCTGGATCAATGGACTGAAGCCAATTGTGTGAGCTTCAACAAAGCCAAGTGCCAGCTACTGCACTTTGATCACAACTTCATGCCGCTCCATGCTGGAGGCTTGGAACAGAGTTGCTGGAAAACTGTGCAAAGGAAAAGGTTCTGGTGGTGTTAGTTGACAGCCAGATGAATGTGAGCCAGCAGTGTGCCTGGCTAGCCCAGAAGGCCTGGCTTGTACCAGAAATAGTGTTGCCAGCAGGAGCAGGGAGGTGATCATCCCTCAGTACTTGGCAGTGGTGAGGCCGCACCTTGAGTACTGTGTTCAGTTTTGGGCCACTCACTACCAGAAAGACATTGAGGCCCTGGAGTGTGTCCAGAGAGGGGCAGCAAAGCTGGTGGGGGTTCTAGAGCACAAGTCTTATGAGGAGTGGCAGAGGGAGCTGAGATTGTTTAGGCTGGAGAAGTGGAGGCTCAGGGGAGACCTCATTGCTCTCTATAATTTCCTGAAAGGCGGCTGTGGTGAGGTGAGGTTCAGCCTCTTTTCCTGGATAACTAGTGACAGGACAAGAGGGAATGGCTTAGAGTTGTGCCAGGAGAGGTTCTGGTGGATATTAGGAGAAACAACTTCTCAAAGAGTGATCAGGTATTGGAAAGGGCTGCCCAGGGAGGTGGTGGGATCACCGTCCCTGGAGGTGTCCAAGAAACATGTAGATGTGGCACTGAGGGACATAGTGGGCATGGGGGTGGGTGGATGGTTGAACTAGATGATATTAAGTGGTCTTTTCCAACCTTAAGTCACAGAATCAGAGAACCGTATAGTCATTCTTTCTTCTAAGAATCAGCTAAATTCTGAAATGCTATATAGGTCAGTTGGTGCTGTCACTTCCAGTCCTTCTGATCCTTTTCATTTATGGCTCTGTGTTATCCTCAGTGATCCTGCCTTCCCTCAAGAAAGGTGCTTTAGATACTTTTGTTATACTTCAGCTTGATTGCTTTAAGTGTATCTCTCTTAATATCACACTCCAAAGAAATGTGTGTGTACATTCTTCTGGCTAGATAAATAAATAAAAACACAAAGCATCTCTGAAGCTAGGCCTCTCCGTGTTTATTAAATGTTTTATTAACTTCATAATGACTAATAATAAACATTTAAACTTTGATTGTGTGTTTCTGTGTATTTATGCTCTGATTTCTGTTAAAATCAGCTTTTGGATCTCTAGAGGGAGATTTTTTTTTTTGTGAATAACAGGGTGTGTGTTTAGGACAGGAATGGATGATCCTTGATTTCACATGGTAAGAGATGTTCTTTACCTGCTGTGACTGCACTCATTTTACAAATCGTTTCATGCTGTAACAGTAAATGAATGGTGAATTCTTCATCAGAGATACAGCTGCTATTGTAAGGTCTTTGTCTGGTTTCAGAGTTAAAGTCAGAAGTCAAACTAAAAGAACAAACTAGTTTGATAAGGATTTATAGAAATTCTAGTTTTCTGTAACAAAGCTTCCTTTAGGTTCCAAAGCTGTTCTATTCCTCAGTTTCATGTCATCAGAGGAAAACCTCTTTTGCTACTGTGTAAAAGGAAATGGTACCCTGTGCCTTCATTAGTGTGCTCATCTAGAGAAACAGTAATCCTAAATTTGGATTGCTGACTCACCATGGCTCCACTGTACCTGGGAGTCAAATGAATGCTTTGTTGGGACTGAGGCTTAAAATAAGAAAATTAGTCTTCAGATCTTAAAATTGAACAATTAGTATTCTTAGTCTGAGTATATAAGTGTAGTTTCTTTTTGAAAATGAAGTCATTTTGTGTAATATATACTTATTAATCTAGGCTATAGAAGAAAACGTAGTGATGTTGGGGTTTTGCAAAAGGAAAAATGGGGAACATGTACTAAACAATGAAAGAAGTACATGCAAAAAAAGGAATTTCTGCAGCTTTAAAAGGAAAGTGACAGTAGGATAAGGAATGTGAAGTATGCAAGAGATGCTCTGAAAGGAAGGACCAGGAGGAGGGAGATGTGTTGCTCTAGTCATGTCAAAGTGAATTGACAGTGGTGCTCAACTTGGGGGTTGCCATTGGTACATAGCATAAAATAAGTGTATTCAGGTTACTGGCTCTAAAATTAAAATATGCATTAAGCAATTGATTAAAACTGTTTCACCAAAAGTGATTTTTTCTTCGTATTTTCTTTGTTAAGCGATGTGTGTAGATTAAAGATTTTCAGCTGGGACTATGTCAAAAGGGGTAGTAAGATTCATTACAACAGTTTCATCTATTTGAATATATTACATGAGCGAGGGAGACTTGAAAAATAGATAAATAAAATCCTTGAAGTTGAGCAGTATTCCTGTGGCAAGGGGGAGGCTGAACTACAGGGAGTCAAAGATCCCTTTTAGAGCTACAAAAATAAAGAGATGCTGTTATTGTAATAAGTTGCTATTACTGAGCTTCAAACTGGGATATCGATACAGTTGTGGAAATGCAAGTAGGACAAACATACACTTTCCTGAGTTTTAGATATATTTTACAATGTAGTATTCCTGACTTTTCTGGATTCGTGGCTATTGTGTTGTAAATTCAGACATGTAACCCCAAGCAGTTGGTGATGGTTTCAGTAACAAATGAAAAGAATGAACAATGATTAAAAGACTGATTTTCGTAATGTATGGTTGTATAACTTTGTGTTACTTGACTGTGTAACTACATAATTCAAATTATATTCATTTTTTAAGAAGTATTTTATCCTACTTGTAGATTTCTGGTTTTGCAGCTTAAGTAACTATTCTGATTCTGGAGAACTTACTGTCCAGTTTTGTGAACAATTAAGAGAAATTGTCATACCTTAATGAGAGTTGTTATTTCTCTAAATCCACATCCATAACCATAACTGAGATAGTAGAAAAAGAGCGATGTTTCTTGTTTTGACTTCTTGTTTTCCTTTTTTGAGAGGATCAAGAAGTTCCTTTGCCCTACCTTTTTCTTTCCCACCCCAGCATTTCAGTTGAAATATAAAGCAGTAATACAGCTGATGTGTTTTTGCTTAAACTATTATTATGTGTACATTTGCAGGCTCATAACGTTGAAATATTCAAAGCATTTCACACTGCTTTGGAAAGCAAGTTTTCAGACGGAAATGTATATGTGTATATAATATATGTAATAATTTTGATTGGGCTTAGGAAGATTTCTGAAGGTAAAGTGACTTACTGAAAGATACCTCTCAGATGCATGCTTGTTCTGGAACTGTAAGAACATGGAGTATTTAAGGCAAAATCTGAAAAACTCCTAGTAGCAGAGTACGTATTTCAGGACTGTTAAGGGACTCTTTCATGGTGGGCAGTAATTCTCTGGATATCTGTGGTATCTGCAGAAAGTAAGCATTGTCAGAATGCTTTATGTAGGTAAGATAGATTGTATTTTAGTTATTTTTCCCCCTAAAAAAATGTGTTCCAGTTCTTTTAAAATATTTTTAACAAGATTGTATGCTAGTCAAAAAGTATTAGATGACTCCTGAAGAGCAAGTATCTGAATTGAGTTGTATCTGTGTTAAAGATGGTAGATGATGTTGGAACTCTAATTCAACATCTTACCTAATAATGGTACAATTTGAGACATTGGAGAGAAGGGGTGAGAGCTGTGTGCCTTTATCTACAGAAGATGCATTACTGTAAGCTGGATGAACTGAATGCTTAATAACAGCGTATCTGGGAATAAGGTTCTGCAAATGGTGGGAAGAAGTGATCCAGTGTTTTTTACTGTGTATTGTATATACTGTATTAAACATTCCCACGTATTAAGCTTTTCCTTCAGAATATAGTAGCTTTACTTTTTAAAATTTGTTTTAATTTTCTGTCTAAAACTAGTAAATTGTAGTAGTCATCTTGAATAATCCTTTTTTTGCATCTTATTAGATTGCTTCATCTTTCTTAAACATAATCATTCAAAATTCTATACCATATATTAGATGTAGGAACATTAGCGGAGAAAACTTTTGCCTGTATTCTTCATTAGATCAGAGACAGAAAAGTGAAGAATTACCTTTCCAAAAAAAGAAGCAATGTAGGGAAGTGAACAATGAGTCTTACGTGCAGTTCAACCTAGGCAGCAATCAAATTATTAAAGAAAATGTTTACCAGTATCTGTATGAATAAAGATCACAGAAGGCCCGGGTTGGAAGGGACCTTGAGGATCATGAATCTCCAACCCCCCTGCCAGGCAGGGCCACCAACCTCCCCATTTAATACTAGACCAGGCTGCCCAGGGCCCCATCCAACCTGGCCTTGAACACCTCCAGGGACGGGGCATCCACAACCTCTCTGGGCAGCCTGTTCCAGCACCTCACCACTCTCATAGTAATGAACTTTTCCCTGACATCCAACCTAAATCTTCCCTCCCTCAACTTAAAACCATTTCCCTTGTCCTGCTGTTATCTACCCTTTCAAAGAGTTGACTCCCCTCCTGTCTATAGGCTCCCTTTAGATACTGAAAGGCTGCAATGAGGTCACCCCGCAGCTGCCTTTTCTCCAGGCTGAACAAGCCCTGCTCCCTCAGCCTGTCTTCGTAGGGAAGGTGCTCCAGCCCCCTGATCATCTTAGTGGCCCTCCTCTGGACCCTCTCCAACAGCTTGTCTTTCTTGTACTGGGGGCTCCAGACCTGGACACAGTACTCCAGATGGGGCCTCACAAGAGCAGAGTAGAAAGGGACAATCACCTCCCTGTCCCTGCTGGCCACCCCTCTTCTGATGGAGCCCGGGATACCATTTGTTTTCCAAGCTGCAGGAGCATACTGCTGGCTCATGTTCAGTTTTTCATCCATCAGGACCCCCAGATCCTTCTCTGCAGGGCTACTCTCAAGGACTGCTCTTCCCAGTCTGTATAAATGCCTGGGATTCCTCCGACCCAAGTGCAAAACCTTGCACTTTGCTGTGTTGAACCTCATTAGGTTCACCCAGGCCCATGTTTCAAGTCTGTTGAGATCCCTCTGAATGGCATCCCTTCCTTCCACCGTGTCAACCACACCGCTCAGCTTGGTGTCTTCAGCAAACTTGCTGAGAGTGCACTCGATTCCACTGTCAATGTCATTGATGAAGATATTAAAGAGCACCGGTCCCAAGACACCCCTGGGGGACGCCGCTCATTACCAGCCTCCACCATTAATCACCACCCTCTGTCTGCAGCCTTTCAACCAATTTCTTATCCATCAGGTGGTCCACCCATCAAATCCACATCTCTCCAATTTGGAGATGAGGATGTGGTGGGGGACCACGTCAAAGGCCTTGCTCAAATCCAGGTGATAAGACTTGACTAAAGATAGTCAATAAAATCAAGACATTTTATACTAAGGAAAGGAAATATAATTTGTGTGATGTAATTTTGAATCTGAATGTCTGTTATGAGAATTTTTAAATGTAGGAGTTTATTCTGCTCCATTTTCATTGAGTGTCCCATGTCTTTTTCCTGTCTCAGAAATTACTTTGCTAACTGTACTAAGGAGGGTGAGAAGAAGAACTAGGTGGGCAGCTTTTTGGACTTAATAGTTTACTCAGAGCTTCAGAATGATTGTCCAGTCTTGGTTCTAGTCTTTCATTTCCAGTTCTGAGGTTTTGGCCATTGGATTAGATGCTCAAGATGTTCTTGTATGCTTTCAGTATAGAGGCAAGAGTTGTTCTGCTACATCACTTCTTGGTAAGGATTAAAGAGAAATTTCTTCTTACCTTGATACAACCTGTATGAGAATAGTATTAGTAGCAGACAACATGAGAGGTACCATGAAAAGAACTTGAGTTTGACATTAAAGAACATGCACCAGTTATTTAGAAGTAACTAACTTGTAACGTCTGTGTTCTTACCTAGTGGTAAATGTGAACTAGCTTTCCTCCTGTTGATTTAGATTAACAGGATGAAGAGGTTTAACTTTTTTATTATTATTTTAGCACACACGTGTCAACAGCTTGTGGTAGACTAAGTTAATTCCTCAGCAGATAGGACTAAAAATTTCATCATTTCTTAAAGAATAATCTAAAAGTGTTTTACAGGAACAGCTAAACATTATTGGTGTTATAAAACTTCAGATTCTTTTGCAAGAAGAATAGAATGATTCTCATTTTGACTTGCTAGTAACTGATTTTTTTTAAAACATAGTATGTTTTTTGTTTTCTGTTTTGCAGGATACAAAGTTATGGATAATAATGGAATATCTGGGTGGAGGCTCTGCCCTCGATCTAGTGAGTAAATAATATATGATTTTTTTTACCTTACCTACATAATTATTTTCTTCAGTTATAACTCCCAGTGCTGTAGTGTATCATTTGTCTCTGATACTGTTTGTTGTAGTAATAACAGAAAGTTTATGGTCTTACAACTGGAAGATTATAACTTTTTAAGTTGAAAGGTAGTGTAACCAGATGCCTTAAATAAAATCTGTTAATTTGGATGTTTCAGTAAAGAAGAAAAGGCATTTGTGAATCTCAGGAAAACGTTATTTTCCATGTGACACAATGGATTATTTCTAGAGATGGAAGTAAACTAAGAAATAGCATTGGAATAATGACCTAAACATCTTAGAATGCTGATCTTCAGCTAGCTAGGGAATGTAAGAGGCTGCTTCTTCTCTCTTTATTCTGCTAGCACAACTCCTCATGGTCATGTTAAGAAAGAAAAGAAAACAAAAAAAGACAACACTTTAAGTTGTACATTTCAGTGAGCCAAATCCATTACATTTCTCTTCCCCCAAGGAGTTTTGTATGTAATCCTGCAAGGGAATCTGCTTAACGAAGAGAGGTTATTTGAAAGAGATATTTGAAAGGCTAGATTGATTGCACCATCTAAATTAAAAAAAAAATACCCAATTTTGAATGATAATTCAAAAAGTTCAGTGCAGATTACATTTTATTTGGCTAGATTCTGACAGTTCATTTCAACCATTAAAAAAGGGTATATGAAAATTGCACACCATCTTGTATTTATTGTAGACTTTAAAAATAGCATTATAAAAATAAGAATGCATGTTTTAGGTATTAGTTATTCCTACTTAGATTGACTGTCCCTCTAGCATAGTGTGTTGTCATCTGAGGCAACTGATAAATGCAGTGAAAGAATAAGGGCCTGTGTGGAGGAATTCTGCTTGTGACATCCTGAAAACGGGAGGAGGGTCTACTAAATGCTGACTTCCTGCAATTGAGCTGCCACGTTTTAATTGTGATTACCTTTCTGAACTCATTTCTACCTTTAGTTTCCGCGTCCTCTAAGTAGGAATTCTGTGGTTGTGTAGAAATGGATAACATTCCCGATAAAGATACACTGAAAGAAAAAGTTATTTATTGTCCAGACAGAAAAGTAACTAGACACTGCTTTTGTAACTTACTGCTATAAAAAAGTGTAGAAGAGTAGAAAGAAAGAAAACAGATGTTGTAAGATTTTCTTTATATTTTTTTTAATCCTACTCATTCACCTGTGTGATGACCACTTACTTATCTGTAAGTTGTTGCCTAGGATAGTACAAAGTCTTTGATCAGATCTTGAAATGTTAATGAAGAAATTTTGCCACAGAACTGACATTATCATATAAGGGTTTGTACGTAAAGCATCTTGTGTGTGCTTCATCCATCTTGAATTTACATTCTGCTGCATGTTTTCCTAGCTCTAACATGTACATCATGGTTCTCAGCTGAAATCTGGTATGAGAACTGGTACGCTTTATCATGTTTCTGAGCACAAGGTAAGATTGAATGGGGACCTCGAATTCCATGGTTGAAGTGTACACGTGACATGTTAGCCTTGTGCCTTTTTTGCTTGAATATCACAGAATGGTTTGCGTTGAAAGGGACCTCAAAGCCCACCTAGCTCCAACCCCGTGCTGTGGGCAGGGCTACCACCCACCAGCTCTGGCTGCCCAGGGCCCATCCAATCTGGCCTTGCTCCAGGGATGGAGCATCCACAACCTCTTTGGGCAATGAGGTCTCCCTGGAGACTTCTCCAGGCTGAACAAGATCAGCTCACAGTGGCATTTTTCAAAGTCATACCTCACAAGAGAAAGTGCATGTTATGCAATTATGCATACATTGGTTTTCAATTTTGATAGGTTTGTGGCAAGAGGACAAGCACTAATATTCTCAGTCACAGTCTGTCTTCACAACTTCCTGCCCATTTGGGATAACCTCTTTTGTCAGATGTTCACTTACCACTTTTAGATGTGCTATATCATGTTGCCAACTCTTGAACTGGCATTTACAGCCTAGCGGAAGCAAAGCCTTGAGAATGTCTTTATGGGCCTCGGGGAGTGGCAATATATATGCTTGCTTGTTGCTCTCTTAAGAACAAAATCTTCCATTATAAATGTTCGGTTTGCTAAGGTAATATCAATGCTGAGATGAATAATTTATGAGGATGAAGTTTTCAAAGCTAAAGGAAAGCAAAAAAGATTGAAAGTAAGGCTACGAATACAACAAATAATATGTTGTCAGCATCACATGAAATCTTACCTCTTTTCCTGCCAACTAGCTGAGGTTTGTAGTAGTATTTTTTGTATTAATCTTTTTCTGAAATGCTTTTCAGTGGCTGCTCTTGTTGGGTAGACTATAATACTGGAGTAGAAGCATAGAATATCCCCAGTTGGAAGGGACCCATAAGGATCATGGAGTCCAACTCCTGACTTCACACAGGACCACCCCAAATGTAAACCTTCTGTCTGAAAGTGTTGTCCAAACTCTCCTTGAACTCTGGCAGCCCGTTCCGTATGCACCGCCCTCTGGTGCAGACCCTTTCCCTAACCCCCAGCTGCCCCTCCCCTGACAGCTCCATGCCGTTCCCTTGGGTCCTGTCGCTGTCAGAGAGCAGAGCTCAGCGCTGCCCACTGCCCATTTTGAGTATTTGCAAATTGTCAGAGTTTCAGTTTTGTTCTCTCAGAATGCCCCTACTAACTAAGAAGCTTCTTTTAGGTAGTGACCTTTCTGATGATTTGCAGATCTATACCTTCAGTTTTGTATGAAAAAAGAACTTATAAAATATGCAGTACTTTGTCAGCATAGTGATACGAGTTGTATTTTGGACAGCTTCACAAAATCTCATCTGACATATAGTGACATGATATTTGATTGATGTGGCATCTTCCATGCCTTTGTTTCCTTCTCAGACTTTTGAGATTTGGGATCATATAGGGCCTGTAGACTTGCACATCTAAGTTCAGTGTGATCTTAAGGAAGAGTTCACAATGTAGATGCTTTTCAAACCACATATATCTATGATGTGACCACAATAAAGCAATAACTTTTAACCGTGTCTTTATGGAGCCTTTTACAAGCTTTTAAAAACATTTTAGAGAAGTATTTCTTTATTGGTCATAAGACAACTTAGTTTAGAACTGTAGTGGGTTTATTTTTTTTTGTTTGCAGATAATCTTTGCTGTATCTCACGTTACAAAGTTAGCAAACGGGAAGTTTTAAGTATGCCAGAATGAGTCATTTCTTTTATACTCAGTTCTATTTCTGGTCTCTCCATTTCTCCTTTCATAAATGCATACATACACGCATAAATATTTCTTTTGTCTCCTAGTTAGAACCTGGCTCACTTGATGAAACCCAGATTGCCACAATACTGAGGGAGATACTCAAAGGTCTTGATTACTTACATTCAGAAAAGAAAATCCACAGAGATATTAAAGGTGAACTGTTTTTGTTTTCTAATAGTGTTTGAAGAACTCATGAAGAATAAATGAAGACCCTTGCAGAATCAAATCTCTTAATTTCAACTGTTTCCTCTTCCTTACTCTAGCGGCTAATGTATTGCTATCTGAACAAGGAGAAGTAAAACTAGCAGATTTTGGAGTAGCAGGACAACTAACAGATACACAAATAAAGAGGAATACCTTTGTGGGAACACCATTTTGGATGGCACCTGAAGTAATAAAGCAGTCTGCTTATGATTCAAAGGTGAGAGATGTGTTTTGGTTTTGCTGGTCATTGCAACAAAGATTAAGGTCTTTGATTTGGCATTTTTATCATTCCTCTTAACATTACGGGCAGTTGGTGGATTTCCTGAGCATGGCCTGCCCTACGTTATCAGCGTAATTTATACGCTAATTATACGCTAATAGTACTAATATTCCAGTATATTGATTTCCACTGTAAACATTTTCAGATACTAACGTATAGTTACATCTCATCTGTGTCCAAATATATTTCTTAATTAAACATTCTAGTAAACAATTTTCAGAATTGAAGAAACAAACTTTTGAGGAATTTCCTCATGTGAAACACTCAAAATATTTTTGGTTAAAACAGTTTATTTTTTGTCTGCTCGTTACTTTATTTTAACATTCATGTTAACATTCATTAAACTTACAAAATTACAGTGAGAGTTTAATATAGCATTATTATTTATTTTTTAAAAAGTATGCTATGCAAATATATATCTATAATACCTTTATCTTTTAAAGGTAAGGTAGAGAAGTGATTTTTTATTTGGGCACAATTCCTATATTTCTGAAAATACAATTTTTATTCAGAATTTAACAAATGCATACAATTTATGTACTTTCCTGTTAAAATATGTGAATCTTGACAATTCAACTCGCAATTTGTGTTCCCAATATTGTAGTTTCAAGGTAAGGTGGGGCTTTGGACTGCTGTATATGCCATGTGTTTCTCACACGGGATTTGCTCTTTCTGTTTTTACTCTGTTCAGTCCCCATTTCAAAATGTTGTATTATTTGTATCTCAGATTGTATATTATTAATTATATTTACAAGGCATTCTAATACTTGAGTTTAGGAGCAGAAGATAACAGTTTTGAAATGGATAGTGAAGTTTCAGCACCTTCTATTGGACTTCAGGAAATAATAATTCACAGCCGTATATTTGATAATATAATATTTCCAGATGTGTTCTGTAAGTTAGCTATAATATTTACACTTTAACATGTTAAGTAGCTAGTCTGAGAACAGTACTTGATGGAAAAAAATTAAACTTCATTTTTCATTTTCTCTTGTAGTTCACTTTAAAGGCCCAAATAATCCGTAGAGATAATAAATATCTGGCTGCTATGGGAAATCAGCCATGGGAAAAGTAGTGGAAAGTCAAACCATGACTTAAACCATGACTTAAAATAACGACCTGTTTCATTATTTTGTTTCCTGTTTTGTATTTATCTTTTCCCATATCATGTATTTCATTTTCTCCAAGTTATTTGCTCTTTGATTCAGTGTCCACATACGATCCTTCCTTCCTGTCTAATTTTTCTTGTTTTGTCAATTCTTATTTCTTCATGTTTTTGATGCCTTTCTTCCTCTGAAAGTCATCTTCTTTTACTTGCTTTAGCTTTTCCATAACTAGTTCTCTCTCCTTTCTACTATGTTATTTCTAATAGAAGAATCAAATTTTTAACTTTTTTTTTCTTGCACTAAACCTGTTTCTTTCAACTATAGGAGTTTCAAAGTCAGACTAAACTTTACTTATTAGAACAAGGATGGGAAGTTTTTTATGTCAGTACTGCAATGAACAAATTACCAACTCCCACTTGAACTTGGAAGAGTAATTTTTGTTCAGGATTTAAAACTGTAAAATTCTTAATGTGGGGTAAACGTAACGATGTAAGGTTGTTTGAATGATGTCCGTTGGGATGATGAATCCAAAGAAGACCAGTTGGCATTGTCCCTCCCCATTTGGAGAAGTGACTTGCACCTGCTGTGCCTGAAGTTTGCTGGTCACAGACAAGCAGGTCCTAGAAATGCATAGATGGATACACATGAAGTCATTACTTGCATCTGTTGAATCTGTTTTGATATCCTTTGTCAGGAGACAATACAGTTCCAGAGGGAATTTGTTTTAATATTCTTGGTGCTTCCCACAGGAAGCTGCAACTTCAAAGAGCTATTGTGTGGCCCAGGTTTGTTGGACTTTGTTGTTCGTTTTCAGTGGAGAAAGATCACTTCAAGTAGAAGGCAGTAGATACCTAGGGGACAAAAAAGCAAGAAGTATCTACATGTGTACACACACATATATGAACTTGATTTTTTATAAATATACGCATACGTATTATATGCATATAAGTATATGCATATAATACATGCTCCCCCTGAGACTGAAAGTCTGACAGAAGAAAGTTATCCATTTTTATGACTTTAACACAATTCTTTTGAGAAATTGGGATTTAGAATAAGGTGGAAATAATATAGCAACCTCAGTTGCTAACATGAGGAATTCTCTTTGCAGGCGACATTTTTCTTCCATAACCAAGAAAAGATTTCCTGTCAGAGCAAAGTTATTCACAGTTAGGCTCAGGCTTGCAGAGAACTTAGCTGATAATGCTGTTATTAAGTGTATGGGAACTGCTGAATCACGGCCTGAACCTCTGATTAACCACCTGAGGCAAGCGCTGAGTCAGCCATGGGAGCACAGGTGAAGGCAATTCACCTGTGTGCCCGGAAGGGGTGGAGCCAGGCTCCACCTCTCCTAGACCCCATTTAAGGGCTGACTTCCACTGAGGAAGGATCTCTTCCTGGGGATTGCTCCTTGTGGAGTTTCTTTGTGAGCCTACAACACTGGTGAGCACCTCTTCTGTATATTTAACTATTCTTACCAGCCTAATGTCTCTGTACACCTGTTAACCTTACAGCCTGTTAACCTTACATCAAGAAAAATGGAACTTGGAGCTTATTTCCATATGTAATTCTGTGTTCAATTTGAGATTTTTTTATTGTTTATGAGATACATAATTAACGTATATATGCAGCCCTATACAGTTCCTCTTCACAACACAGGCAAGCCATAAAGTTGGATACCCATGAGTTAGAGGGGACCTGCTCTGACAGAGAAGCAGCAGTCTAGTGATCTTGGAGGTCTTTTCCAAGATTAACAATTCTGTGATTCAATGAGTGTGTATGGTGTTGATAGTTGGACTAGCTGACTTTGGAGGTCTTTCCCAACCTTAATGATTCTGTTATTCAATGAGTGGGCATGATGGGGTTGGGTTGATGGTTGGACTAGGTGATCATAGAGATCTTTTCCAATCTTCATGATTCTGTGACTCTGTAACAGTACTGATAAATGAAGACTCTATCTAGCACCTGGAAATAAACCTGTTTATGGCTCAGCAATGTCCCGAATGCACTGTTTGGAAATCAAGTCAGGCAGTTCACTTCAGATCTGTACCTGAGGATAAGTCTGTTCTGCTTTTGCTTCAGAAGAAACAGGAAAATCAAAACATGAATATTTTTAAATGATACCTTATCATTGGTTGGAAGAGCGATTTGTGATTTGTTTTTTTCTATCCTGTTTTTCTGAGGAGTTTATTCAACCTGTTCTTTTGATTTCTGTGTCTGTTTTGTTCATAGAATCATAGAATCCCTAGAGCTGGAAGGGAGCTTTAAAGGTCATCTAGTCCAAGTCCCCTGCAACGAGTAGGGGCATGCACAGCTAAATCAGGCTGCTCAGGGCTTGATCCAGCCCTGCTTTGAACATCTCCAGGGACAGAGCATTAACCACCTCTACAGACAACTTTTCCACTGCCTCACCTCCCTCTCTGTATTCAGCAGAGTGTTAAGTATTATGGCGCATTACTTCAGGCAGGTTTGGCAATAGGATTTGGATCTAGGGAGTCTGTGTTCCCTGGAACAAGTAGATCATTTGACAGTGAAAACCTGTAAAACAAATACATGTAAATAATCCTTCCTAAAAAACCAGTATGCGTATGGTCACATCCAGTAACAATATGAATACAACTCATCACTGAAATTAAATGCTAGGAGTCTTAACACTGGTCTCAGCAGTGTGATTGATTTACCTTTCTAACATGACAGTGAGCCTTTGGATTTGCATTGTCTATGTGCATGACTTAGAGTAAGTTTCATGTAGATGAGGCCATCTTGGCTCTCAGGAGCTTCACGAGGCAGATCAGGTAGAAAAGCACTTCCCATGTTTCAGAAGCTAGGACCAAGTACTTGGACTGTGTATTTAACTGGTTGAAATCTTGAGTTGAAAAAAGTTGAATAATACTGTTCTAGGTGATGTCAAACCCCGGAAAGAAATACATTCTTATCTGTTCTGTTTCTTAAAGTTGTACTAGTTGATGCTTATTGAAGAAAAATCTTTTCTGCATGTTTTGACATCTTTTATTCCAGTATCATTTCCTGCCTTGTACTTGAATAGTAAACTTCACTATGGCTAGGTGCTGGTTTGTAACAACTTTACCACCACATTTAAAAAGATTTCTGTTTTAAAATCGGTTGTAACTGATATAAGTTTGTTAGCTCTAATAGTCAGAACTGCTTTATGCTATAGCTTAAAAGCAACTGATGAGCTCCGTGTCATTTGCTTTATGTGATTAACCACATATTCGGACCACTTGTATAAAAACAATTTAATGATGTGACTTACAATAAAGATTTTAAATCTGACTTTGAAATCAATATTGCTTCCTCTTTCTCTGACCCAATCTTAAAAGGATTGTTTCTTACAGGCAGATATCTGGTCATTAGGCATAACCGCCATAGAACTTGCAAAAGGAGAGCCACCTCATTCAGAATTACATCCAATGAAAGTTTTGTTCCTCATCCCTAAGAACAATCCACCAACTTTGGAAGGAAACTTCAGTAAATCCCTCAAAGAGTTTGTTGAAGCCTGCTTGAACAAGGACCCAGGCTTTGTGAGTTTCAGCCATTTTTTAGTGTGTTGTTGGGAACTTGACTGGTTTACATGAATTCTCTATGGGAAAACTTGTTTACAGGAGTTTAAAGGAAGCAGTTGTCTCAGTGATTTGCAGGGAAAGATCTAACCAGAAGTTTCAATGTGCTCCTTTAAGATTCAATTACTTTTTTCTTTATCAGTAACAATAATATTTATTTACAATTCTGTAAGCTTACTTCATTATCTTTCCTGGGATGAACAGTATCGATCATCACCAGTGTGCAGGCAATTTTTTTTGTTCTTTCAATTTAACAAATTAGGTCCAAGAAGTCTCTACATTATTGGATCACTGGAATCCATTATACAAGCACAATACTTCCAAATTCTTAAATTATTTTTTCCTTTGCTTTTTTTGAGACTATTTCATTTTAAAATTTCCTTCACCTTTATTTGTTCTAGAGATCTGTCTGACTCCTGGTGGTTGAATGTTTTTCAGTTATTTCTTTAAACATGGGTAACTATATGTTACTTTTGGAGAATTTTCAAGGTCCAGGTGCTTCCTTTTTGGGTTTTATAAAGAGAATATCACATTTAATTTTTTTTAACCCGTTAAGTTCTTTTTTACTTGAAGAGATTTTTGCTGTGTCTAACCTTAATGCAGAAACTGGTTTAAAAGGGAGTTATTTTCTTGTGGACTTTTTTTTTTTATGTGTGACCCTTAAGAGGTAGGTCTGTAAAGCACTGTACAAAGTAGTCAGAAAGCTTGCAGGTGGAGGCAACAATTCTCATAACCATGGGTATGTTAGAAAATTCTGCCGTTGTGAAGCCCCAGGCTCCCCATTATTTACGTATCAAAGGAAGACAAGTTAATATATTGTTTGACACTTAGGAAAAGTTTTATCATGCAGTGTCTACATAAGAATAGATGTAGTTCCACTTCTCTTGAATATCAGGTAGAAATCTTATTTGTAGACACTGTATGTCTTTGTAAGTACTCATTTGCATCAAGTCTGGTCTGGTTTTCTTAACCTTCTTACAGTGAGTCATTTTAACACTTTCAAATGCAGTATTTTATTTTTTTTAAGAGACCTACTGCAAAGGAACTCTTAAAACACAAATTCATATTACGAAATGCGAAGAAAACGTCCTACCTGACCGAGCTTATTGATAGGCACAAGAGGTGGAAGTCTGAACAAAGTCACGATGACTCCAGCTCAGATGACTCAGATACGTAAGTCTAATGAATTTGTGAAATGTTTATTTTAGCACATTATTTTTAGCATGTATATTCCTGTGTTCTGTTGTTTAATTACAGCTTATCAGGTTAGCAGCCATGGTAAGCTCATGAAATCTTAATTTAAATGTTGTGAGGGATTTTATGCAAATAACTTAATCACTGAAAACAGTTCTTCTGGCTCATTCTGTACAATATTCTCTTCTATGTGGAGTCCAGGGTCCTTCCTAGACATAAGGCCAACTATGCTCCTGTCATGTGAGCAAAAGCTGGATCTCACCCTGCTCAACCAGGTAGCAGTGTACCTATACACTGTGCTATGTGTGCATACAACCTAAGGAGGATCTAAGAAGGGGAGCTGTCTCCTTGGTGGCAGGTTGGCCGGCCTTCATTTTGGTGTCTGCAGTCAGCAAGCAGAAGCATGTCCTTGTATATAGGAAAGGGTTAGTGGAATAATGCTTCCATGGTAGTGGGGTTTTGAGAGTACAAGGCCTAGTGTTTTTATGAGATATATATCTGTGCCCATCCTTCTAGGAAGGTTAGGCCACTATAGCATGATAGTCATTAAATTTCAGATTTTTAAAGTGCTGTAAATACATGATTTTCCCCATTCTAATTTTAACTTCTATCTGTGAAATTTGATGGAACTGCTTAATACATTTAAGAATTAGTTTCCTTAGGAAATCAAGTTAAAAATAGTTATGACTGAGTTAAGAAGTTAACTTTGTTATTCTCAAATACTTAGGCATCATCAGATTGCAGATCTTCTAAAATGAAATGAAGGGATTGCTGCTGTTTATTCATGAACTGATTGAATTCCTAATTATAATTTAAAAAGCAAGCTATTCTCTGCAGTTCTAATCTCTGTGCTAATGGCAAACATCAGGTTGATTGAAATATCTTGGCCAACACGTCAGCTATAGGTTTGTCCTATATTATTAATGTCTTGATTCCTTCCAGTGATTACAGTTCCAGTCCTGATATTGAAGCTGAATTACTGGTGCTAAAACTGATCTGAGATCAGTTGCTAACTGAAGCAGCAGGTTGTAGCTCATTTCTCCTGTGGAATATGAGACCAGCTTTGATGGCTTGGCATAGGGACTAAAGCAGTTCTTGAGTGCTTATGAGATGATTGAATTCAGTGTCTAAGCTTGTTTTCCTTTCTGCTTCCACAGCAGCCCTTACAATAGAGGTGATAAAAAGATGAATTGATTTGACATGCTGATCCAGTGGAATGCTAACTTTCCAAATTGATCAACTCTCTAGAGCTAATGCATACACGGAAAGTAGATTTGCCTCATTCAGTGACAGCCAGAAGTTCTATGTGACTTCAAGCAGAAAAGTTTAAAATTTTTATTATAATAATTACATTGGTTTTGGCTTGGTATGGTACTTGGAATACTTTTTGTACAGTGGCCAAAAGATACTCTTTTAATTGGTGGTGATTTTCTTGTAGATCACTCTTAATTCATAGATCATAAAGAAACAAACTTAGAGATCTATTACAGGGAGAAATGAAATGTAATTCTGTGACTGATTAGTATCAGCATAAATATTCTTGTTCTTTCAACTTATCAGGAGTTAGAGAATATAGTTTCCTTTAACATGCCATCCACAAAAAATGGGACAAGGGATTAGATGTAGTTTGTTAAATCCATACTGTATCCCCACATGGTTAGCCATTTTTTTTTTAAATTGGGAAGAATTTTGCCTTCATAGTGGGAATGAACTGACTTTCACAAAGGTATTCTAAGCTATGGTCTTATCTATTTTAGTAGGCAAAAAAAAAAGTGGATTATTTCTCTTCTATTCACCAATAATTTGAGATAATTTGCTGAAGCCAGTTTTTGGATAGAAATAATACATTTCACATTACTTGTTTACGTAATGTGGGAAGTTATTTTCAATCTTTAATGCTTCTCTCTTTTTTTTTAGTTAATTTAACTTTTATTGAAGTATTTTAGTTTCATTTTCTAAACAAAAGCTTTTAATTTTCCAAAAAAATAATTGCATTATTTTTCACACTTGTCTTGATGTTCATTGGCTCATACAATAGAATCTTGATTTTGGTCTTCATTGGAGGTTTTGTGACCAACATGTATGTTGAATGAACATAGCCAATGAGGTGTAGGTAATAAAACTTATTTTTCCTTTCCTCAAAGTGAACCAGATGGCCAGGCTTCAGGTGGGAGTGACTCAGGAGAATGGATCTTCACAATAAGAGAAAAAGATCCCAAGAATCTAGAGAATGGAGCAGCCCAGCCTTTGGAGTTACAAAGAAATAAGGTGCTCGAAGTGTTGATTGTATTATACAAGGAGATAACTCTTGCTTTAGTAATTTAGTGAAATGATTCAGTATTTTTTCACAGGTCTATTTATTATATATCTTTGACAGCATTTGAATTGTAAAATTTTCAGAACTTCTGTTCCACAGTTGCTTTCCCAAAACATTTTGAGTAGATCTTAAAGTTTGGGTATTCTGTAAATGTCTTTTTTTCTGTAGTTTGTGGTGTGTGTAAATGCTGTCCCCAAAACACTGGCGGAAGACCAGATAGTATTTTATTTTCCAGATTTTCTGTTGGCTAGGTGAACTTAAACCTGTTGTGTGAGAGGCACCCACTGAATATTGGAGTGTGTAGGATTTGGTGAATTTGGCTTCACAGGATTGGTAGGAAGAGCAAATGTGGAGTCCTCCACGTGTGGAGGAATAACTGTATGCATTAGTATAGAGTAGGGGATGACCCGCTGGAGAGAAGCTCTGCAGAGAAGGACCTGATTGTCCTGGTTAGACAACAGGTTGGCCATGAGCCAGCAGTGTGCCCTTGTGGCCAAGAAGTCCAGTGGTATCTGGGGGTGCATTATAAAGAGTGTGGCCAGCAGGTTGAGGGAGGTGATCCTCCCCCTCTATTGTGCCCTGGTGAAATAGCATCTGGAGTGCTGTGTCCAGTTCCGGCTGCCCAGTTCAAAAAGACAGGGAACTACTAGAAGTAGTCCAGCAGAGGACGACAAAGATGATGAGGGGCCTGGAGCATCTCCCTTATGGGGAAAGTCTGAGAGACCTGGGACTGTTCAGCCTGGAGAAGAGAAGGCTGAGAGGGGATCTGATCAACACCTATAAATATCTACTGGGTGGCTGGCAAGAGAATGGTGGTGCCCAGCAACAGAACAAGGAGCAGTGGGTACAAACTAGAACACAGGAAGTTCCATCTGAACATGAGGAAGAGCTTCTTTACTGTGAGGGTGACAGAGCACTGGAGCAGGCTGCCCAGAGAACTTGTGGAGTCTCCTTCTCTGGAAATATTCAAAACCCACCTGGATGCTTTCCTGTGTAACCTACTCTAGGGAGCCTGCTTTAGCAGGAGTCTGGAAGGGAGCTACTAAGATGATCAGAGGGCTGGAGCACCTCTCCTGTGAGGAAAGGTTGAGAGAACTGGGCTTGTTTAGCTTGGAAAAGAGAAGGCTCCGGGGAGACCTCATTGCAGCTTTCTAGTACTTGAAGGGAGTGTACAAACAGGAAGGGAAATGGCTGTTTACGAGGGTGGATAGTGATAGGACAAGGGGGAATGGTCTTAAACTGAGACAGGGGAGGTTTAGGTTAGATATTAGGAGGGAGTTTTTGACATGGAGAGTGGTGATGCACTGGAACAGGTTGCCCAAGGAGGTTGTGGATGCCTCATCCCTGGAAGCATTCAAGGCCAGGCTGGATGTGGCTCTGGGCAGCCTGGTGTAGTGATTGGTGACTCTGCACACAGCATTGGGATTGAAACTAGATGATCATTGTGGTCCTTTTCAACCCAGGCCATTCTGTGATTCTATGATTCTATGACTAGATGGTCTCCAGAGGTGCCTTCCAACCCCAATGGTTCTGTGATTCTGTGATATATATATATATATATATATTTTTTTTTTTTTTCC